>JAUEJL010071572.1:0-16522 GCA_032274825.1 Drosophyllum lusitanicum | reverse complement strand
CAGTATACAAGTGATACCTAGTAGCAAGGTATGATTCTTGAATGAGTTTTTGATTGTTTTGGGTCAAAAAGTGATTTCAATGATTGAATCAAGAATCAAAGCATGTTACTTATGTTTAAATGATGTTAGTGGTTATTTGGGGTGTAGGAAAACACCCCCACAGTAAAATTGACTTTAAAAACAAGAACAGCAGTTGTGCTCTTCACAGACAGTTGCTGGTCCGTCGTGTACACCGCCCGTGTAGGTGTACACGGCCCGTGTACATGTTTTTAAGACGGCCCGTGTAGGTAAACATGGTTGTGTAAAGTGTAAAGTACACTGCCCGTGTAGAGGTCAAAGGCGGTGACAGGCCATGTAGGGTTACATGGTCGTGTAGTATAAGAGGTATAGGCCCGTGTAGAGGTACACGGCCCGTGTAGACCCCATTTTCAGCACAGTTTGATCAGTTTATAATGTTTAGCTTATTCTCTTTTATAGGAAGGTTCCTGGATACTTGACAGCACACATGGTTTAACATATCACTCGGTTAACAGGTGAGTATACTATTCATTTAACATGTTTAGCATATGAGTTTGCATTAAATGAATAGCATGATATTTGTGTTATGAGATATGAATGTTATATGTATTCAATAAAAGCAGCAAGACACATAGTACGCGCGAGGTGTAACTTTGTACCAAGAACAGTGTTATGGTATACAGCCACGCAGGTGGTGTAGTTGTATACCAAAGCAATGTAAGTACCTGTGAGGTAGTATATGTATACGTGCATAAGGTGAAATTATATGATATATGATATGAAATGGTATGATATGATATGATATATAATATGTATATGTGATGCAAGTATAGGTGTATAGTCATGCCGTGAGCATAGCTATGCACAGGAACAGTGAAAGGGTATACAGCGAGCTGTGTACTAATAGCAGCTGGGATAGGCTACACCCGTGAGGTGTAGATAAGCCCGACACAGAGGATACCTAGTTACGTGCAAGCGTACCTTGTGTCCAGAAAAGTGGAAAGAGGTATATTGAGCTCTTTATACCCAAAGAAAGCGCTGGGGATATGCTACACTGAGGTGTGGATAAACCCTAGCACAGTAAGAGTTTGTGTAGGATTGTAGGTGATACAGTGTGAAAGGGAGACATCCTGGGGAGATGTTACTCATGTTATATGTTGTTTATGTTTATTTAGTATGCTCACTAAGCGTTAGCTTAAGTTTCTTTATTGCATGTTGAAGGTGGCAGGTTCTAGCAAGGGTAAGTCCTCAGTGAAATGATCAGCTGGATAGCTCCTAGTTTTCAAGAAGCAAACTTTTAACACTACTTTTGTCAAAGTTAGCACATGTGTACTTGGAAATTGTGTTTTGTGAAACTCTGATATCTTTTGAGGTGCTAACAAGTAAAATAATGTTTTTAAGTTAAAAACTGAAAAGTGGTGTTACACCAACTGTGTCTTCTCGGATAGCATTGTGTATACTAAGGCTAGTACTATCTCTAAATCCTTGGGAACGTTGACCACTGTTGGTACTTCCAACTCTAGCTCCTCTGCTACCTCTACTCCGATTCCTTGTAACGCCGCGACCCGTCATGATATCTACATCAAAAAATAATTAGTAGCAATCATATTTTAAAAAGAAAACACAAATATCTTGGTAAAACATTTAACTGTGAGTAGATTAAAATATATTCAAGAAAGTGACAACATTTTAGGGTTGAGGTATAATCAAAATAAATTTAGAAAGTACATACTAGTTAGTATCAAATAAATAAACATCCATATCCTCGCTTGTAACTACTAATTCTTCTTTAGTAGAAAAGTTGGTTTCGTTACTATCCTTTTTAAAACAAAAAATTTAGTTTCATTTTTTCCTTAGTAACATTATAAATATTTACACGTGTTCCCTTTAAATATATACTTAAGTCTAAAGTTGTATATTCATAAACACGCAAATTTGTATGTATCTTTATACGTGTATATATACATATACATAAAACATAGTGACACGTAGTATATGTGTATGTATGTCATGAGTCGAAAAATGACATTTATAGAAAAACACTTCTATTATGAGAATATGTATAAATATGTAGCAAACAATGATCATAACTCTTAAAATATACGGAAATTAGAAGCATCTGTCGGAAATTTACGACAAATTTGTGACAACACTTCTTTAAAATCATTTATATCGATAGATTTCTTTATATACAATCGTACATATACACAAGTACCTGTATTCCTTTTAAAATATGTACTAAAATCTAAAGTTGCATACTCATAAACACACGAACATGTACGCATCTATATACGTGTATATATACATATGCACAAAACCTGGTGAGACATGGTATACATGTATGTCTATCATGAGTCAAAAAATGACATTTATAAGTAAAAACACTTCTATTATGAGAATATATGTATAAAGATATAGTAAAAAACGATCATAAGTCTTAAAATATACAAAAAATAAAACCGTCTGTCGGAAATCTGTCAGAAATTTCCCATGGAGTGATTCTTTAAAATCATTGATATCGATACTTTTGTTCGTATATAATCGCACATATATACACGTATACGCATGTATATATATATATATATATATATATATAAATACTTTTAAAACATATACTTAAGTTCAAGATTGTATACTCAAAAACATGCACACATGTATGTATCTCTATACGGGTATACTTATACTATATATATATCATGAGTCAAAAAATGACATTTGTAAGAAAAAAACACTTCTATTATCCTAATATATGTAAATATATACAAATAACGATTATAACTCTTGAGATATATGAAAATTAGAACCATCCCTCGGAAATCAACTAGAATTGATTTGCAATGGATTCTGAGGGCATTTATTTAAAATAATTTATATCGATAGTTTTCATCTTATATTAGCACACAAATACACACGTATGTGTATCATCTTTAAATATTTACTTATGTACAAGGTTATATACTCATAAATACACATACGTGTATGTATCAATACATATACATAAAAATATAGATAAGTATATATACGTGTAAGTATATATATATTGTGTCAAAATCTTAATAGACACTTATATACGTATATTAGTAGTTTATCATACACACACACACATATATATACATGTTATATAGATATACATTAATCTACGACAGACAAATATTTGCCACGGATTTCCAATGGATGGATTTCTAACGGATATGCAACGAAATTTTCGGATGGATTTATGACGGATTGACTTTATGACGGATTCCCGATAGAATTTTCCGACTGATTTCCGACAACATTCTTTCCTCGCATATCTGTCGCTGATCCATCGGTAATTTCTATGGTTTCTTATAGATTTCCGACTAAATGTTATCCAATGCAAATCGGTCGGAAATCCGTCGTTAATCCATCGTAAAGTTGGTCCGTCTGTAAACCGTCGCTAATCCCTTAGAAAATTCTCAACGGATTTTTTCTGTCGTAAAGTCCGTTGGTAATAGGTGATATTCTAGTAGTGCTATTTCACAATCGCTAGCTCTTTTCTCTAATTTCTTAGTTCTCGTGGATGTAATAAAAAACAGATCTACCGTTTCGCTTTTGTTCCTTCACTGTTTTGAGACAATCGAATGTAGACACTATCGAATCATGAATGTATCATCACTAGTGGCTAAATTGTTTGGTGGGGTTGAACATTATTTGACATATTGTATGTATATTGTGTATTTTGATAAATAAAGGGAAATTTTAGTAAACTATACCCATTCCCTCACCAACCCGTTTATGACCCCCCAACACGCGAACCCGTATATATAAACAGATTATCATGTCGTGTTTTCATGTATAAAGGTTTGTGTCACACATCCTGATATAGATAATTAAATGAATCGTGTTCCTGTCATGACTCACCGAACTGCCAACCCGAACATAACACGTTGTCACCCCTAGTTTCAAGGGGATCGAACATTCTTTTCAAAAAGTTTACAGAGAAAACTACCAAAAACAATATAATTAATAAAATTACTTTTAATTTTTATTCAAAGTAATAAACTTATAAATGATACTAAATTCAAAAACTAGATAAATATATTAAACATAGATATATCTAATTGTTATTGCTGTTATATTAGATTTTCGATCAAAAGCTCAAATTTATTGATCATGTTCACCCTGAAATAAGTGTTTTTCATTCAAGCCATCGACATAGACGCAATTTTATTATAATGTTTTAATTACAATGATTTGTCCATGCATATACTGGCCACGTACAGCTGATATATACATTTTGCTTTATATTTAATCTAAAAAACTGAAATTTGTCATACATGAACATGCATATAGACTTTAATTAAGTTCATATATATAATCGTGCATGTGTATATCTTTTGATCATGTGTTCAATTAATTATTGTAATTTCAAATAGTTCAATAAAATTTTAATTAATTATTTTAATTAACTTCAATAGGTGTTTTTTCATCATCGTAATTCTGACGTTAACATATAGTGTTAATTGTTTATCTTCTAATCAATCTATCTATCTAATATAAATAAAAGAATAACATGAATAAAATTTATTAAATTATTATTTTTATTAATTTAGATAAAAAATTTAACTTTGTTTTGTCAAAATTGGATTCAATATATTTTAACTTTAGTTTAAATTAAAAGTATTATATTTACCTTTAGTTTAATTAAATTAAAATGTTCATGTATCGTATTTTATCTACCTTAATTTACAAATATAATATTTACCTTTTATAACATTTTAAAATAACATATTTAACTAAAGGGTTAAATGCACCGAAATGTAATAAACTATCCATATTTTAATATTATATGTAACGAACTAAACTTTCTTCGCTAAAATGCATTAAACTACCCAAAAGTTACAATTTGTGTAATTTTGACTTGCTTTATAGGTAACTGCTGACGTGTCCGGTTTACCATACAATATTAAAATGAGGATAATTCATTATATTTTGGTGCACTTAATCCTTATTATGAATAATAATAATAATAATAATAATAATAATAATAATAATAATAATAATAATAACTGCTATTATTATTATTAGGATTATTATTATGATTATTTATTCTTTTTAAGTTTATAACCGGGCTCTTTTTGAACATGACATGCGCCGACCGACCATCCATCATCACCACCACCCTCATTGCCTCCTCAACCGCCGCCATCGCCGGAGAAGTGACCACCATATGACGTCCTCCTCTCTCTCGGTCTCGTAGAATCACCACCACCACCACCTTCAAGTCAATTAGTTTTTGGGTTTCTTAAAAACTTCAACCATCGCTTGATGTGTGAGCACCGGCCACCATCACCTTCAACCCTCAAGCTACTCGCGAATATGTAAGGAACAATATCCCTCAATTGATAGATGCTCCGGGTACCTCATACTCTCCGGACTTGGTAAAACAGAGGTGAGAAAACCCTAAAGCGAAGAACTCAAAAATCCCAGATGTGGATTTCGCTTCTTCTTAGTTCATTAGACCTGTCTTTAATCAGACTTCAAATTGTTGAAAAATTAGGGTTTTCATTGATCGTTTGAAAAAATTAGGGTTTTCTTCCATCGTGTGAAAAAATTAGGGTTTTCATCGATCTGAGAAAATTAGTTTTCGTTTCAGATCTGTTGGTGGTGGTTGAATATTTTTACGGTTTTCGTCTCAGATCTGTTGGAAGTGATGTTGAAGATGGAGTGGTTGTTGTAGACGAGGTGGCGGCAGTGGTGGTTAAAGAAGCAGGTGGTGGCGGTGGTTGAAGAAGAAGGCGGTGGTGGTGGTAGTGGCTGCGGTTGAAGGTGGTAGCGGTGTGTAACACCACAACTTCAACCCATATTTTTTTAAAGTAGTTGCGAAAGCGATAATATAATATATACAAACATGTTTACAAAATAATTATGTAAACTAGGGTTAAACTGTTTTCAAAACAACATTATCAAAGTAGTGTTACATAAACCAATGACTTATCAAAAAACTAGATAGAGTAACGGTCAATTATTCCCCAAGCACGCCAACTCCCAGCTTAACCGCCAACTTACCGAAACCTGTAAAATGGAATGGAAGGTGGGGGATTAGCACAAAGCTAAGTGAATGAAAGTTAAACAAACAAACAGCATCAATGCAACCAAAAGATACAACAATAAACAAGCAACCGAGAAGACCGGCGGTTCTGCAGTAGCTGAACTTAAATGGGACTAGGGTTTTTTTTATTGTATATTTGTTATATTAAATAATAATGAATTTAAAAAAAAAAATCGGATATTTCGAATATCCGAAAATTTGAGAAAACGCTATCCGAATCCGAATCCGAAAATTCGGATATCCGAATTTCGGGTATCCGAATTTCGGGTATCCGAATTTTCGGATAATTTCGGATCGGATTTTTCGGATATTCGGGTTTCGGATCGGATACGGATATTTTTGAACACCCCTATACTAGATAACTAGAAATATGGAGAAAATGAGAAAACAAATGAAGAATTCATGTTCAATTTCTCGATGAAGGCATTCTAAATAAAAAGGCCAACTAATTCAAACGAAATACGTATATTAAATTATAATGTATCATTTCTAGAATTTTTTTCAAATTTAATTTGATTTTGGTAGCACTGAAATATAAATCGGGGACACCCTAAAATTGATTAAAGGCACAGGTTAAATTTTTTTAAAGATCGTCGTTACGTGTGATTAGTTCATTGGGGGCAGTGCTCCCACCCCTATCTACATCTAGAAAAGAGAAAAAACTGTTAAAGGTTGTTTGGTTGGCACAATTCCTTAGGAATTTGAAGGAATTTGTATCCAATTCCAATATATTTTTATGTTTAGTTCATATTTTATCAAAGGAATTCGAATCCTTGGTTATGAAATCTTTCATTTAAATGAAGGAAAATAGAATCGTTTCCCTTATTTAAGGAATTGAGACTCCTTCCTACTACTCACCATATGCTCACCATCGCCATACCTTTTTCACCCCTTCTGCTCATTTCCGGCCACACCATCGACATACCTTTTTCCACGACAACCGATGACAATGATAGGGTAGATTGCATCTCCGGCCATACCTTCGTCATAGAGAAAGGCTGCAAATCCGGCCACATCTCTATCTCACCCTCTAAAGTCGATTTCATTATATGGCTTGAACGAGAACATCACCATAAAGGCAAGGCAGTCTTGCCCTTTACATCTCTGTCTCACCCTTTCAGGTGATTTCAGTATAGATGCACATGGAGCCACATTTCTTCGTCAATCTAGTTCATTTAGGGTTCCCATTAGGGCTTCGAAGAACAAGGGTTGACCCGGTTGTGAATGGTGATAGCATGTTGTGGTCGGAGGTGAATTCTTGAAATTCCAATTTAAGTGTACTACAAAACACAATAAGCAGAGATTTTGATTTCAAATTCAACTTATTTACATTTCAATTTATTTATGAATTCCAATTATTAAAAAAATTATGTTATGTCACCTTATAGTTTTTTTAAACACCTTTATCAAATAAATAATGTCAAATAAATGTTTAAATTCTTTATCAAATAATTTCGAAAAATTAAAATTAATAACGATAAATAATAATCATAAATAAGTTAATGAGGGTAGAGAAGCATGTAACAACACAAATTTCTGTGAAGTTCACAAAAACAAGCCCTCACGCCAAAGACAGAGCAACATCAATTCCAAAACCAACACCAAACAAGAAAAAAACTTCTTCACAATCCCTCTTTCTTCTCCTTCTCTCTCTCTCACACACACACAAACACACACAATACACACAGTGAGATAAAAGTTGTTCCTCCACACGACACAATCAAAGCGGTTTCCCGTTGTTCTTCTCATTCTCCATCTCCCATACACTCCACCGATACAAATACACAGTACATACATACATATATACGGGCACATACATGCTTTCCCTATCGTTTTTCACAACCTAATTGAGACACTCTTCGCTTTCTTTCTTAATTACACACGCCAATTTCCTCAATACAATTCAATCGTACTGACATCCCAAGGGAAAAAGAATAACAGAGGCGGCCAATTAGGGTTTTTTCGGGTGTTCGTTTGATTCGACGGTTGTGGGTTAGTTTAATTTTTGATATTCCTTCGCTAATTTTACGAATTTAGAATACCCTTTTCTCGATTGTGTATTGGACGGACAGAACTTAGGGTTTCGATTTGTTTTATCTGTTTGTGACGTTTTCAATTTTAGGGTTTGATTCTTCTATGTAATGGGCTTGAAGTATTCATCAAAAGGGGGTATATTTTGCGTTTCTCGATGATATAAGACGGTTTTTGTTTTCTGGTAGGGCTGATTGAACTTAATTATAAGATGAGGGTCTTGTAAGTTCGTTCAGTCTTAAAATATGGATGCCTTTTGAAGACTAGGAACGGTTGTTGATCTCTTTCTTGATTGGAATTGGAAATTTGGTAAATACTAAGGGTTGAAGGGGGCTAATGAGCCCTGCCTAACTGTGTACAGCATAGTTTTTGGATTCTTTTATCTGATAATAGTGTTGGTGTTGAGAAGGGTTAGATACCTAGGATAGTATTTGAAGCTTTGGTTTTCTCACACGGGCTTTTGTAGCTGGATTCCTTGAGTGGATGAAGCACACATAAATTTTGTTGGAGGTGAAGGCAGAAGGGTCTGGACTTTAATACTCAGATGCGCATTTGTTGTTTGTTATTCTGTTCTTATAATGTTCAGCATTAGCTATGGAAAGAAGTGAGCCAACATTTGTACCTGAATGGTTAAAGAGTAGTGGAAGCTTAAGCACAGCATCCCACCAATTTCAGCCATCCTCCTTGCATTCTGGTAGTTCTGTTATATGTTTTTTTCATATTAGTATATACTTACAGTTTTGGTTGTATATCTAACAATGTTCTTTTCTAGACGAACAAGGTGTATCAAAGGCCACAAGAAACAAGTCACTTGTTAACATAAGTGATAACGATTTAGGACGCCCTTCTGTTTCAGATCGGACAACTTCTTCGTACTTCCGGCGCACTTCTAGTAGTAACGGGTCATCTCATTTGAGGTCTTACAGTAGTTTTGGTCGGTATTCTGATAAAGAGAAGACAGAAAATAGGCATCGTGATTATTCTGATCCTTTGGGGAACATCTTACCAAGCAGGTTTGAGAAAGAAGGGTTAAGACGTTCACACTCAAGTGTATCTGCAAAGCGTGGTGAGTCATGGCCCAGGAAAGTAGTAGCTGACTTGACCAGTGCTAACAAAAGCAGTCATAGCCACAACAATGGTGGCGCTTTACGGTCTGGTGGTGGTGGGGCTGTTACCAGTGTAAAGACTGCATTTGAAAGGGATTTTCCATCCCTTGGAGCAGAAGAAAAACAAATGGATCCTGAGATTGGTAGAGTCCCTTCTCCTGGTTTGAGTTCTGCCATTCAGAGCCTACCGATCGGTAACTCGGCTGTTATTGGCGGTGATGGATGGACTTCAGCACTAGCTGAGGTGCCTGTGATTGTTGGGAGTAATGGAAGCAACACTTCTGTTGTACAACCTGTTCAATCGCCACCTGTCTCTGCAACTACAAGCTTGACAACTGGTCGAAACATGGCTGAAACTTTAGCACAGGGTCCTCCTCGTGCTCAGACTGCTCCCCAGGTAGCTTATGATTCTTTTAGATACACCCATCATTTTATTCAAAAATCAGATTATTTAGAAACAATTTGAATTTTCTAATCATAATTAACACAATAATATTCATTATTTTTGGATTACATATAATTATGTTTGTTTATGTTTATGTAGTTGTCTGTTGGAACTCAAAGGCTTGAAGAGCTTGCTGTCAAGCAATCCAGGCAATTGATTCCCATGACTCCTTCCATGCCTAAAGCCTTGGTAAGAGTGTCATTGATCCTCCTATTAAGATATATGCTTAACTCATAATTGGCTTACATGTTGTAATAGATGTTTCCTTTTGTGTTGCTCACATCTTATATCTGATTCCCAATTATAGTTTATGCTGTCTATTATTAGTTGACATTTTGAAATTTACTTTACTGGCTTCCAATACTTTCTGGTGCATAATCAAGCTTACCGATGTAAAATACTTGAGACATTATAATTATTTATAGATTAAAATATTCACGCCTATTCTTGTAACAAATTGGTGTGCTGTTGTCTTTATGTCTTATTTTCTACTGTTCGTACTCCCTCTCTGTTTTGTCCTATTGATATCCTATGCTTGTTGTTTCAGCAATTAACCTCTTCTTCCTGTAATTTTATTTAATTTTTGTTCGTTATTCTTCACATGCCTAGGCTTCTTGTTATCTATTTATAGGGTATGGCCTTACAATCAGTAAGTAGTTTGATCATTTTGTTATATGAGTTAAATAACTTGATATCGTTTGTATGGTTTATTTCGAATGCTTTCATTTCTGTCTTCCACTGCCAGATATTAGTATTTTTGGGAATGCTAAACCGAAACACTTGATAATTTTATTTTTTGTTATAATTCCAGAAATGTGTTTGCCTAAAATTGTGAGCAGTACCCTCTTGAATCTACCTAAAGGATCTGTATATTGTAAAACGATTTCATTCGTTATCCTGATTCATAGTTGCAAAAGTGTTTTTGGTACACCAAAAAGGAAGAGGTTATCTATTTGTTCTTTTTGTCCTTGTTAGTTATGTTACATATCCGGGAGAGATTGAACTAATTATATAGCTGTGAAGAGTTGCTTTTTATTGGATCGAGTTGATTCACAGAAATTATTAAGAAAGATGATCAAGTAGGAGAAGAGATTAAACTGTTTTACCTTGTTGATTACAAGCTTTATGACATCTTGCTTACATTGTTCGTTTTAGGTTTCTTGAACATTGAAGTAGTTATATAATAGCTCTATTGGGCTTTGGATGCAATATGGAACAAATGTACACATTCTTGTGTATTCATATATTGTCTTAACGTTTTATTTTTATCATTGTTGCATTAGGCGTTGAGCTCTTTGGATAAACCCAAGCCAAAAGTTGGACAGTTACAGCCTCAGATTGTCAACCATGCACACTCCCCTCGACCTGTTTCTACAAAGTTTGACTCTTCAAAGACTAGTTCTACTGTTGGAAAACTTCATGTCCTTAAACCCTCACGCGAAAGGAATGGTGTAACTCCAATTGCAAAGGACAACTTGAGTCCAACAAGTGGTGGCAAGTTACCAAATAGCCCTCTTGCTGTGGCCTCTGTTGTTGGATCTGCTCCATTGAGAAACCCAGGTAACAATCCTGCAGCTGTTGCTGTTGCAGTTTCAGAACGCAAGCCTGGTGTAACTACTACACTGGAGAAGAGACCCTCATCTCAAGCTCAGAGCCGAAATGACTTTTTTAACCTTATGAGGAAGAAATCTTTGACTAGCCAGGTTACCCGTGATACTGGTTCATCTGTCTCTACTACTGACAAGGCTGGTGAAGCCCCTGTTGTAACTGAGGGTCGTGAGACCCAAGAGTCTAGTGAGAACAAGGTTGATTTGGTCTGCAATGGTGATGATGCTTATGTGGCAACTGAGAGATCTACTAATAATGGGAAGAACAACTCAAGTGCTGATGTCATTCTTTACTCAGAGGAAGAAGAAGCTAGATTCTTACGTTCATTGGGCTGGGAAGAAACTGCTGAGGAGGGAGGCCTTACTGAAGAGGAGATAAGTTCTTTTTACAGAGATGTAAGTAAGGTAAAATACCTTGTTAATCAACTTTTAATGCATTGATCCTTTTCTTTTAGTACATGGTTTTACTTGGAGTCTTTAGTGATGCATTAGCAAGCAGTAAAGGTGGCAGTTTCGAACCATTTATAAATTTTGGTGGTTTTGATTGGTTGCTCAACCTGTTTAATCTACGCAATTTGCCACCTTGTAGGGTCCGGTTATATGACCTCTTTAGAGGTGGCAATTTAACCCATTTACTTATAAATGGGTTCTATTCGGTTCTATTTATCTTTTAAGATCTCAAACGGGTTGTATCAAAAAATGTAGCTTAATGAGGGGTTATTTTTTTTGGTGGTGTTATACACAACCTCCAAAAACATTTTTTTTCATAGGTTTTGGTTACTGTTTTGTAATTATATTTTCTTTGTAGTCGGTATTAATGCACTAAATATTATAATCTTATATTAAATATACAATAAATTTCTGTTTCATCTCGCTTAAAAAATGACGTGTTTGAACCCAAATCCGTGTTGATCCGACCTGTTCATCTTAACACCTCTAGTGACAGTATGGAGCTTGAATTCTGATTGATTTTATTGTCCTCTTGTGTGCAGTACCTGAATTTACAAGCAGCCTCCAAGATCTTTAAAGGGACACAGCCAAAGTTACTGATGCCACTCCACTCACAAATTGGAAAAAATGGTGATATATCATCTGACTCTAAGCTGGAATCTTGAATTTGGTGGAAGAAAAGGGAAAAAAGTTATTGTTTTTTTGGTTGTTTTTTCCTTCTTCTGTTGTTTTCCTTCTTTGATCAACATATTGGGATGGAAGTAGTGAGAGATGAAGGGATTTGGAAGTTTTGAAATGCTTGCAGTCAGAGGGGGACAGAGTGAATAGGAATAAGTAAGTACATATACGGGTCGAATCCCTAATAGCTTGCTGTAAACCCGTGTTTCTTTACTCCTCTCGACGCGTTGGATGATTTTTCTGATGATAAAAAAAGAGATATAGGAAAAGTAGCTGGCTCAGGGAAATTTGCTTTGATTGTGCAAAGAAATCTTGGTTATTGATGGTTTTGCTTCTTTTTATTTTTCCTTGAGAAGGGCTCTCAACTAAACAAAAATAGCTTATGGTTTATTATTTCTTTTTAAGAAAAGAAAAAAGATGAAGAAAATTACTTATACTTTGCTTTTGCAGTGCATTCATTGTATCATTCATCAACTTACTTTCTCTTCTTCTGCTTAATGTCTAGACCGGGTTTAATTTTGGTTGGATCATGAGTTGGGCCGGCCTTTGTTATTGATCAATCTGGGCTTGATGGTACCGTCACTCATAAATTCCCGGTTTTTCTAGCGAGAAGGTTGACATGACAAAGAAAAAAAATGAACTGAGGTTTAAGCGAGAATAGATATATAGGTGAAAATTAGAGACTTAATCATGATTCTTCATTTGATTTTACCGGATGGTTTATACATTTGACCTTTTATTTTATTCATTATCGAATCATGAATTACGACGGTCATGAAATTGTAACGAATGAATTGTGACCGCTAGATCTAATAGATCAACATTTAATTGATAGTTAGGATATGTTCTCTTATTCTTGTTTAAATATCTATTCTCACAAATCACAATAACCCTCTTATATATACATATATCTATACACACACACAAACGTTAATTATGTAAACATTCTAGCAAAATTTGAAATTACGTCAATATTTTTCTAAAATCTTTAAACTCATATATATTCAAATGCATAGCTCAATTATAATTAAATTAACTAAAATCTATTAAAATTTAAAATTGTATCAATATTCATCTGATTCTTATAAAAACTTCATGGTGATATTTAACTAAATTATCTATTTGGATATAAAAAAAAAGTTTAAAAGTTTAAAAATAATATTGATGTAATTTTGAGATATATATATATATATATATAATTATTTAAAGTTTATAAAAATATATAAGAAATCCCTATAAAAACACAAATCCTCTGTATGACTAAATAGAAAAATCTAAGGAAACAATTATTGTTTATGTCCATAGGAGTGGCCTCCTCTTTTAGGGCCTAGAATTAGCCCATCCTCCTTGGTGTGGATAGTTGGTCAAGTGTCTATGGTAGACTTGCTTGCATGGTAACCCTAAATTAGCTCATGGGTAGGCCTAATTACCACCTAATACTTTATTACCTGCTAATCCCTAAACGTAAGACGATGATACCCTTTTCATTATATTTATACCCAATTTTTCTAGAATAAGTTACAAACTTCATACTTGTGGGTTGCTTGAAATTTCCAGGTTAATCTTTAAAGTAATGAAATTATACTCTTAGGTCTCTACTTTAAAAGTTGTTACAAAATTGGTACAATAGTCTAGAAACAAAAAAAAAAAAAAAAAGTTTCAGTTTGTTTTGCAGAATTCGAAGGAATTAAATTGATTTAAATACCATCCAGCTCAACAGTGGAATGGACTTTCCATTACTTGAGGGAATGTAAACATCTCAAAAAATGAGATATCATTCAAAACAAGTTTACTAAACGCAATACAACGCAGATTTTGATTTCAATTCCATTGTATTCTTTGAATTCTGCGAAACAAGCTAGACCTTAGTCTTTAAACAGATATTCACGACATACTATCGTTCAGACGAGATTAAATAATATTGTTGAAATAGATATTTAATGTTTTAATATATTTTAGGTATTTTTGATGAAATCATTAATCAAGAATGATGAGTATCCTCTACTACAATGTGATCCATTTTTACAGCGTAGTATAAAACCTATTTAAAAATGGACAAATTGCACGAAAATACAACAAACTATGTCAATATTGTCATTGTATGCAACCAACTTTATTTTGTACCTAAAAATACACACAACTTACGAATTTTATTCATTGTATGCAAGTTTTCTATTATAACAGGTAACTTACCGATAACCTGAAAAAAAACAAAAGAACTTTGGTACCTAAAAATACAAAAAACTTTCAAATTTTGTTCATTGTATACAATGGATAACCGTAACCTGGTAATCAGGTTACCAATTGTATACAATGAACAACATTTGTAAGTTATATGTATGTTTAGGTACAAAATAAAGTTAATTGAATACAATGGCAATATTGGTAAAATTTTTTGTATTTTCGTGCATTTTGCCCAATTAATTTACTAAACTAATGATTAGTAGTTATGAGTTGCGTACAATAAAGTTTATGTAAAAAATATAGTCCTAAAATTTTAATATTTAATCACAGATGATTCTGTATATAATCACATGTGATTTGTGAAAGCATCACATGTGAATTACAAAAATGTCACTCTGCCCAGATTTTTAAAATGCAATCTGGATTATTGATGCCATTGATCCAAATGCTAAAATTAGTCCCTTAGGACTATGAATTAAGTATTGACTATATTAAACATTCTTCTAGTAGTTATATGATTTATGCATCCTTGAAACTTTATGAAAACTATTTTATAAATAACAACATATATTCACTAAAACATAACATATCTATTTTTTTCACCAAATTAATTTATCCTTGTTGTTGGTGTGTTTGACAGCAATAACTAGAAGGCTGGAAATTGCATATCTAATTTATATATATATATATATATATATATATATATATATATGTATATGTCTTTAATAAGATAACTAATAGTTAGAGCTGAATAGTTTAAAATAATAAAAAATCTAAATAAACGATAAAATAAATATGAATTGTTACATGCTTCTTCAATAAGCTTTTATTTAAAAAAATATTACTGGCTTATAGTACTTTTATTCGAACAAGACTTGCAGTTTTATATACGAACATTAGTACGATGTTATGTTATGTTTTATTATTAATAGTTAATAGGTAGTGAAAACGCCAATACAATGACTAAAGTTGGTTGCTAAACTTGCAAAAGTCATTGCTAATGCTAATTGCAACAAAAACTAATATTATATAAAATTATAAATACATATGCACATGGCACATACACACACACCTACCATTTACTTTCAATCACCCTTTTCTTTCAAGACTCCCTACAACATCCTATTTTATATATGCATACATGTTATAATAGTTTGTGTATCAATTTATATATATCTAACTAAAACATGATATTAGAATGAAGATATCATCCTTCTAAAATGATACATCACCAATTCCTATTTAATTAATTTACTTAATTATTATTATCATAATCTAATTGGTACTTAATAATTATCTAATTTATTTTTAATAAATCTACTTAATAATTATATATTATTTAATAATTATCTATCCGAGTAATTATCTATTACTTAATAATTATATATATTTTTATTATTATAGATAAATATACTTAATAATTATCTGTTATTAATAATTATCCATTTTGTATTTCCATAAAATTAACTTTAATCAAATTTTCATAAAAAACCTTTTAAATTTATAATTATACATTAACAACAGATTTTAAGATTATCAATGCGATAAGAATATTAAAAATAATCATATTACACGAATGGTATTTCAAGAAACCGTGAATTTTTTTATTGGGAATTTAACTACTAGAATAATGTTTTATTTTATTTGTAAATCTCTTTTTTATTAAGATGATTTTTTTTTTAAAAATCATCTTAATACCACTAGGCTAAAGGCCATCATCATTTATAAATCTCTTGATATTCCTATATATTAGTAGTTTGGTATCATAGTGTTGAGTTTATGAAAATGGAAAGATTTAAACATTCAAATTAAGTATATATAAGTATACTAGACTAAATGCCCGTGGGATACATGGGTTGGTTTAAACGATAATAAATATTAAACATTAATAAAAACGTATTAAATAATAATAAAACGCGAATTAAATGAG
>JAUEJL010071561.1:0-16522 GCA_032274825.1 Drosophyllum lusitanicum | reverse complement strand
TAATCATAAAAATTAAATCAAAAGTATAGCAAAAAGTTACTAGATAGTAATATGGGAATTGTTATAGCGGTGACAGTCGTTTGGCCTGAAATTCGTGAGTCGTGACAATCGCTTGGAGTGAAAATTCATGGCCTGAAATTGGTGAGTCGTGATAGTCGCTTGGAATGAAAATCGTGGCTTGTTTCATGTGATCGAAAGGCTGTTGTGGGTAGTCGCTGGTGGCTAATCAATGGGAGAGTGGAAGCCGGAAGGAAGAAGTGAAGTCAAACCAAAAGGAATAGAACCATCGATTGATCTACAAGCGTTTCTTTTAAATGGATATTAGATTTTATTTGAAAGTGGGTTGGGCTAAAAGAGGGACTTGACACTTATCAGTTAGCAGACCCAAAAAAAATTCCAAGTAAAAAAAATCGCTTAAAAACCGATATTTCGATATCACAATCTCGGCCAAATCTCGGTCAATATCGCCGATATTATCGCCTCCGATATTACCAGCCGATATTTGAAACCGAGATTTTCCCAAGGACCGATATCCGAGATCTCGGCGAGATATCGCCGAGATTGACTGCACAGGGTTAGAGGCAGGCTAATCAAAATAATATGGGGTTCCCGATTAAAATCTATCTTACCTTCTTCTTCAAGTATAAAACATCATGTCCCAAAAAAATTATTCACAAAGTTTAAATCAGCCATGTACCACTTATGACTTACCTAGGTTCAGTTTAAAGCATATTAAGCAGCCAAGAAAGAAAACAATTTATTCATAATTTCATATAGGATTCCCTTTGCCAGTCGTTCTTTCTTCTTCTTTCATCCCATATAGGCCTTTTGAAGATGTTGCTATTTTAACAAAAGAAAAATGAAATGGAGACTGGCCAGCACTTATAAGAATGAAAAAAGATCAAAACTACCAAATGGACTAGTAAAGCATAATAATACAAATCATATGATTAGACAAAGCTTATCTGAACTCAAGCCTAGATGTATCCTGAGGCATGAGCGCGCTGGCGCACACACATATAATATATTTATGCGTGTTGGTTTAAAAGTCACGATCGATTGAACGTTCATAAGTGTAGAGAAAAATGTAAAAGGTGACAGGATCCACATGGATACACTACCGGGCTTGATATTTATTTGTTAGTTTACAGCTTAAATGCTTTCTTATTTGTATTAACTGCCATTTCATGCTCCTCTACTCTCCGAGAGATAGGACCAAGTGTTGTCTTAATTTGTGATTATAAGATTGAACTGTGTACTTATATTATTCCCGTTTCAGATCCATGTAGCACTGGGAGAAACTGCTGTCAATTCTATGCAATGCAGCTAGAAGAGCATTCATAAAAATCCAGTTTCAGGAAAAAACTTGTCCCAAAGTAGTTGATGATAGGCTGATAACCTATTTTCATTGGTGAACAAATTCTGGGTTTTGGCAAGTCAGACTAATGAATAGCCAGAAATGATGTTTACCTTACTCTAACTCATCATAAGATGTGATTGTGTCAATGCAAGAATCCATCCATTAAATATTGAACACACCCCGACAACTTTATGAGAGAGCTTGTAGTCACATTCAATCATCCACATGATATTTTATATTCCAACACATGTCTAACTTTTATAAGCCTATCTTCTGTAAACTTAAAACATTACTCGTTTATGTCACAAGCTAAAAGTATTCACTTGCCTTAACTCCACTGAAGCAATAAGACTTGCAACCTGTATTAAACTTCGAGCAAGAAAGAGAAAAAAAAGCATACATTTTACCAGAGATAGATAATATGAAGCTAGATGGAGCTTACCTGGATTAGGAAAGAATCTTCTTCGATCATTGGGGCAAGCAACAAAAAGGGCATTTTGAGGATTAAAGATAGCTTGACACACCAAGAAAAACCATTCCCGTAGTACACCAGGGCCAGTAGCTTCCTCATTTTTAAACTCCATAAATAATCCACCACGCAAAGTCTCGGGTGCTGCTCCTGAAATATACTCAAAAGATTCAGCCAACAAGTGTGATCTGTCAATAAGCATCTCCTGGAGTTCCTCATACTCATCCTTCACCTCTGGAAGCAACATCATAACCAAATGCCTCCTAGATTCAAAGTCAGTGAGATCCTTATGCTCAAGAATCCATTTATAATCCTCACCCCTCTTGGCATATCTAACAATAAGGTAACACAAAGAAGCCCTGTTCTGCCTCAAATTCGTCCAAAAGCTTTCTTCCGCACCTTGATATAGTTGAGCAATATTAAGCAACTCCTTCAAGATATAAAGGTATTGATCCCATCCACCGTCTCCTTTCTCTTTCCTAACGTTGATACACTCCTCCACTTTATTAAGGCACACTTGCATTTTTTCCAACAAATGAAGAAAGTGCTTATAAAGAAAATTGACTTCATGACTGTACCAAGGGTTATGGTTGTACTGCACGGGTATGGGAGTCCCAAAAGCCACCGGGTCAATGATTGCATTCCTCAGAGGTCGCACAAACGCCGCAAAATCATGGACATCGCTCGAAGAAGGGCCACAATTCACAATAGACTCCATGCTGGAAGCCAAACCCTCTGACAACTTGCTTGCAAGTTCGTCCACGAATGGAAATATCTCTTGAACTGCAATCACCACCTTCTTATAACTACCACCATCATAAGTCTTTGAGTTCCTACCCAACTTAACATACTCCACCATTGATCCTAGACTACTTCGACACAATTTATACAAAGGATCATCATGCGATGCGGCTCTTCCAAGCAATTTACAAAACTCTAATACTACGGGTGCAAATTCTGAATATATAGGTATTGGCAACAGATTCCTACTGGATTTAATAAAATGTTGAATCGACTCTTGGGCACATTCTTTGTTACCGTTATGAGGCGACATATAAAGCATCACCAAGGCTGCGGGAGCAGAGGAAGAAAGAAATATGTTGAGGTAAGGCGCAGCATGGTCGATCCCATCCTTGGGCATCATGTTTAGGAACTCCACCAATCTTGACTTAACGGACTTGAGAGAAACCCCTCTTTCTCCTTTACACATCCTGCAGACGACGGATATTAAATCATCGATGACTTGCCAAACTTGGGGATGCCCGGTGCTCCGCATTCGACCAACCAAATGCAATCCGGCATCGTTAGTGATCCTACACTGAAACAAGCTATCCTCCCACTGAAGCTGCTTCCCGCGGTAAATTAACCTCTGTTCGATCACGGGAATTCCGGTAGCGGACTGAATTTTCTCGTGAATGAATTTGATTTTATCGTGAGGGTCTCCATGGAGGACTAGGGTTTTGCCGTCGGAGATGGTGCGAACAAAGAATTGGATACGATTGGTGAAGGATGGAAGAGTGGGGTTTTGGGTGGAACTGGAAGAAGCCCTAGGTTGAAAATGGGAAGGGTGGGGGGTAGTCTGATCGGGGAAGGAAGTGGAGGACGGGGAATCGTCTTTTCTCATCCTGACGGGGAGTAAGTCGGAGGGGGAGAGGTCATCATCGACGTAATCTTCGAGTTTCCGTTTGATGCGTTGCTGGACGCAATCGATGGTGGGAGGATGATCGAGGAGAGTCATTGATGGGACGATGAGCGTCTACGGGCGGTGGTGGAAGTCCATAGAAACAAAACCACGGATACAGAATTCCCCAGCTGGGTTTTAGGTTTCAGGCTTTAGGAGGGAGGGAGGGAGAGAGAGATTGTGTGTGATGAAGACGACGTGAGACTGTGTGGAGTGTTGGTATGTGCCTTGACCCGGTTTCTGCTTGCATGGGGCTTAAATTGGGTGTAGATTGTACAAGAGACGTGAGGGCTGCTGGATCATGGATATGACCTATATTTGAATTCGACTTCGAACCATATTTTTCTTTTCTCATAACCCAAGTAACATCATCTTTTGAAGAGGTGTTTATAGTTTTCTTCATAACCCATTCTATCTATATATGGTTGCCGGTGAGTGAGGCAACCATATATTAACTTTCATTTTTGACCGTCAGATCGTTTTTACTTTAAATCTGAACCGTTTAAAGCCCTTATTTTTAATAGCCATCGGATCAAAAACTTGAGCAAAATCTGAACCATTTATTGTAAACTGTTATACCCACGTGTGTGTGCCCACGTCCTTCCCAAACTGCAATCTTTACAGTTATGTGCTAGATGAAGTAATCCTCTTTATCACCGAAATTACATACCCATTACTCCTCTCTTCTTTTATCCTTAAATCTCTCTCACTCGAACACTCACTATCTCCCTCTCTCAGAATGGTGGAGAAGAAATCATACAAAGAAAGATATGTAGAGAAGAAACCTAGAGCCAAGAACCATGTTTGTTGGCGGCACTTCGATACCCAGGTTTATCTTCCATTTCTTGCATCACGATTACATCAAGAAATTAGGGTTCATGCTTCATAACCACTTCGAGCAAAGGTTTCTACATACAAATTCCGTTTTTTTATTTGATTTAGGGTATCTACAAATTCCAATGTCAATTTTTCTGTATTTATTTTCTGATTGAGTATCTACTTCGATTTGTTCTTCACGCTTCATCTTCATTATTACCTTCATTTATACTATGATTTGTTTCCTTGTGAGCTAATAAGTGAATTCATTGTGTTTAATGATTTCTGGATTCATCACATTCATTGATTTCACCGGATTCTTTTATTTTGGCTAAGGTCAGACTTTTGAACCATTGGCTATTCTTGTACAAACTTTGGTCGTAAACAGGCAAAGTCTAATTGTGGTGATTGAGCCCCTTTTTAATGCTTGATTGGGATGATGGAATTATGAAACAATCTAATTTGGGTGTCTATTAAATACCTAAGAACTATAAGCTTCCTCTTTCAACTATATCTCAGTCCTTAGCGATTTTGTTATGTAAAATGATTACTGAACATGTTCACGTCAATCAAAATTAGTGTAATACCCGAGCGGTGTTTGGGTACTTTGTTTTAGTCAGATATTTATATTTTAAGAGATTAGTAGTCAATAAATTTTTAATGAATTGGTTACCCGTGAAAATAGTGTTCATCTTAATGGTGACAGATTAGGTTTATCAATAAGCAATCTATTCCCAAATATCTTAATTTGGATTCCTGGGTTGTTTGCTATTCTAATCAAGCATAAAGAAAATAGTCAATTGTCTCCATTGTCAAAATTCATTATGTAATCTGTAATTTTGGTTCTTGCAGATTCTTCTTATTTGCATCAATTTAAATAAACTCATGATGTAGCTTTGATATTTTATTGGGTAGAAGGGTTAATTGATTTATGTCTCTTTGATTGATTTTAAGTTATATTGTGTTTGAGATACTTGATGTCAGTTGTGGGTAAGGCACTCATTATAAATCTCCAATTTTCATTATTACAGCTTGATTAGTTCATTAACAACTGGTTATAATTTATGTAGACTTAAGGCTTACCTTAATTTTCTTCTGCACATAGTAGTAGCATTTACTTTTATTGTTTCTTTAACTTACTTTTAGTTTTGATTTGTTATAACAAATCTAGGTTTTTTAAATGTTTTTTGTGAATGTGCGATATGATTGAATCGCGGGTTACGTGATCTGGTTGATTGATTTATAGGTTGGGGACGACAAGGAGCGAAGATGTTGACGAAGTTTGAGACGAAGAGTAATAGAGTGAAAAGTTTGAGTTTTCACAGCAAGAGACCATGGATCTTGTCTAGCCTTCATAGTGGTGTGATCCAACTATGGGATTACCGGATGGGCACTCTCATTGATCGATTTGATGAGCATGATGGCCCTGTTCGTGGCGTGCAGTTTCATCAATCACAACTTCTTTTCGTTTCTGGAGGTTTGTTAGATTAATATTGCATTCACATACTTGAAATGCACACGAATTTAAGTTTGTTATTTTCTTATTTTATTCCTTAGTTGATCTATTCTGGATATTACGTGCATCAATGATGATTGGGCTTTGAAGCTTCTTTTTTGTGTGCCACTGGCACATTATCTCTATTTAACAAATTCAAAGACTTTTAATGGGACTTATCTGATTCGTACATTTTAGTCTTTAAGTTTCTGACTTTGTGCTACTGTAACAATGATAAGAACTTTCACATTCATACATTTTCTGTGGAACGTGTATATGTATGTGTGTATATATATATATATATATATTTGAAACAATGTTCAAAATCTGAAAAATCATGGAAATGATTTGGATCTGGACCGATCTGATGCAATGTATATAAGCAAGTGATCCTTTTAGTGGAAGTTAAGCTTTCTTAGAAATCTAAAATATTTTGTTCTCTGTTCGTACATATACATGCTTATGTCATCTTCATATTGGTTAGTTCGAAGCCTTTATATATGTATGTAAGACTATTTAGGAATTCTATATATATATATATATATATGGTTTGCGGTGAGTGTAACTAACGAAAGCTTACTTTTAATTTCAACCGTTTGATCATTCTAACTTTTAATTCTGACCATGTTAATTCCCTAATTTAGATAGCCTTTAGATCAGAACTCTTTGGCAAATTCCAGCCCTCAGTATTCAAAACTGTCACCCACGTTCTTCAAAAAACTGAATGACTCCCTTTCCCTTTTCTCACTTTGTGTGCAGTTGCCTCACAGTTTAAGGCCATCAAGAATTGTCTGGTGGAACTTGGAAGTATCAATATGACGATGCCCTTATTATTTGAAGATAAAAAAAATCAACTCATCAAGTATATTAGCGCACATGGTTCACGTTGGGACACAATAGTGGGAGAAGGAAATGATGCGTTCGAACAACCTGATGAGCGGATATGAAGCAGGGAATAAATAGATTTAACCTCTTGAATTTGTGCAGAGATAAAGAATCAAAGTGCAAGGATTGCTAAATTGGGGAGAGATGGGTGTATTAAGGATTTAAGGGTTTCAGCCTCTTGGTAGGTACGTAATTTGGAGTGAAAATTTTGTGTTGAGTTTTACGTATCACTACAAGCAATACATATGTGTCCGGGTGTTATTTTGCGTACATTAGCTGCTACATGTGGCAAGAATAAGGAACGAACAGTCAACCATGTCAATGGCTGCAACATTGTTACAAAAGGGTGAGAGGGATTTTAAAGATTTGGATCTGCTCAAACTCTTGAAATCAAAGATAATAAAAGAAGCTCTATAATGACATTTGCAAGGTAACACTATTTCCTTCTTCAGAATGAAACTGGGTCCTTCGGAGATTTCGTTATTGACCGGAATTCTCAAGATTCAAAAGATGTACATAATTATAATGAAAATACTATGTGTTTGGTGTAGATTTACATCATGTGTAAATACTATGCACACACAGTTCATCCTTTAGAGCAAAGTTGTTCCTAGAAATTGTAATAGGTATTTTCATGAAATTTTGTCAACTTATTTACTGTACATTATATTGATTTGCAGTTGTCATTAACTGCATTTGTGATTCGTACAGCTACGTGTGATTGACTTTTCTTCAATATAAGGATATGTCAACATGACGTGTGAAGGTAGCCTGTTTTAATTTTTAAAGTAATGGGAACAATGTTATTGATTGGTTCTAGCTAGAAGCTTTAAGATGTGTACTTTGGATAACCACATGGTTAAGTTTTCTCTTTGAGTTTTCCTTTAGTTTCGTTTATAATCTTGGATCAATTCAATGTTGATAAAATGATTTTTATGCTTTTAACTTTGTAAGTATAATGGAAATATGAAAAAGAATATAAGAGATTTTGTGATTACACGTTCTACATTGCTTAACAATCTTTAATCTTGCCTATAGGTGGGCGGATGTGTTAGATCACTGTTTAATTTTTATATGATATGTGTAGTCTTTTCTAAGGGTAAAATGGTTGGATAAGTTCTTAAAAAAACAGTAGAGAAGAAGAATATACTTGGAAAAGCTAATTTGAAAGTTTTGTTTCATCCTTTAGCGTGTGGAGTTTATTTACATAAAATCTTGAATTTAATTTGTTTTATTATTTTTATTTATTAATACTAATGGAATATAATAAAAAAATAAAACCAATAATTCCATATCTTTGAAATTTTGATATTTTATGATGTCTCAAAAACGACTACAAAAGTATTGACTTAATTAAAAAAGACAATGTACCCGGGCGTATTACACTAGTTGATATAGGGGCCGGGTGATATTATTATGATCGAATTAAACATGTTTTTAAACATATGAATATCAAGCTAATTTAAAACCCAGTTTTCGAACTTCTTCTCGTTGTGCATCCTTGCTCCATGCCGAGCACTCGTAATTAGGTCCAAGTTTCATTATCTAAGCTAATTCAAGTTATATTCTAACAATCTTCCCCTTTACTTGAACTCTCTTCAACCGTCAATAAGATCACCGAAGAACCATCTCCTTTCTACCAATCTCCACGAATGGACTACCGCCACAAAGTCTGAAACCGTATCACACGATTTCACCGGAGACCAACTCCATCCGAGACACCTTGACTTCGCCCGGTCAATTTTCCGCCCCAAAGACGATACAACCAACATTCCCCTCACAGCATTGCCTTCATACCCTACTTCTTGCAAGATATGATATTGTTGTCGTTGCTGTTGTAAATCGAACATGAATCCAAATGAAACTTTTAAACATTCTTTAATATCTTCCAAATTCCAATTCTTCTCACAAAGTCAACATCATCTTACATTCTTACATACTCCTTTAAGTCAAGCTTACAAACACCCACAAGAAAAGGCCAAAGTGACTTGGCTTATGCCATATTGGTCATGCTAGTGGTACATCGCGTCAATACGGTGATCATAGCTTGATCCACCATCAACCCACTAACACGCTGACCACTCCACCCTTCGGATATGGAATAACACAACCGGTCAATAATGATGATCTATAAGTACTGAATGCTAAGAAAAGATAGACAGATACAAAACCACAAGAGTTTTTAAGGGTGTCTTATTTTGTTAAACCCAAAGTCTTTACATATTCCATGAAATACAGGTGTAAAACAGATTGAACAAGTCTTTTCAACAAAGCAGAGTGTAAGGTAAGGTCTTGAATAAAAGAAACCAAGTGTAATACACACATTGGCACACTCACTTGTCACTTATCTTGTAGGTTGCTCTTCTTACTTTCAGTTTCCAAGGTGGCATCTTCAACACCGGTGGTGGGAGTCCCTGGCGGTGTAGTATCCGTCAATGGAGCTACTAGTTGCGGTGTAGTTGCAGCATTCAAATCTTTATTTACAACCGCTGGAGAAGAATCCTTCAGGCTAGCGGCTATGGCAGCCTCCAAATCATCATCAAGATCATTCCCGGAGGTCCCAACTTCACTGTTATCCCTCAAACTAGCGGCGATTGCAGCATTCAAATCATCATCGTCTGCCGTGGGCGGAGTTCTGGGTGGCTGCTGTTGCTGGTGTTGCTGCCGCTGCCCGGAATTGCAGGATTTTGTAATACGTTCAGCGTCCTCAGGCAATAACCACTGGCCATAACCATTGGAAGCTTCACCAGATGTTATCGGGCACTCTTTTGGGAAGTTACCCCGGACCAAAAATATACTCCACCCAAAACCTTTTAATGTGTCGAGATATGCAGAAAGGTAGAATTTAGAGAGATGTTCGGGGGCCGGGTATAAACTGTCAAAGTTGTACCATTCACCATTGACTTTCCTGATGCAGAACCAATGGTCTTGCAAATGACATATAAATGCGTTCTCGAGTTCTGGGTCCACCTGAGCAGGCTCGGCTACAGGACTGTGTAGGGGAATCACTTGTAGGTCCCAGACTTCCATTGCCTTCTGTAGCACCTGCAAGCATTAATTTTTTCTTGATTTATTTTCAAATGAATGAAATCATTAATGCCCAATATCATATGTTAATATACTGCAGGACTGCAACAACCTTCAATAACCTGATCATTTATTTCTATATTTAACAATTATAACCCAATTTTGTAAGAAAATCAGGATGAAGGTAAAACATCACCAAGTGTAAATATCGTTAATAACTTTTATTAAAAACAATGATCATCATTTTGCAGTAGTTCCATCATAAAAAAATTGACATCAGGAAATGAATCAAGCTTTAGATACAGATAGGCAAATATCTTTAATAACTTTGCTTCAAAAATGTCAAGGATTAGTATTTATTCTCACAGGGAATACGAACACACAAAATTCGAGATGAATGAATATTATTTGTGTAAAGAATTGTGGGAAAAATGCGTACAAAACACTAAAATGTCAGAAATGTCACGACAATAGTTTATTTCCACACAACTTTTATAAGGAACTGACTTACAGATGACAAGGAAAAGGTTTAGCGGAGGTGAATTCTATTGTATAGTGTGGAACTCAACTTATTATTGTTCGAGACAGCATTGTAAAATATCCCTTGCAAAAGTACTTAAACTACTACAGAATATGAGTAACTTTGCATTGATATCTGGATTATAAATATTGCTAGTAAGTACCAATTCCTATCAATATTTGCAAGATTAAATCATAGTTTTGTTACCAGACATGCAATAAGAAAATAATTTGTTATTAGATGATTAAGAGCATTTTTAGTTGATAATCGTAGATGATATTTGTGATTATGTTTTTAATCATATAGAAGTGTTATCTAAGGCCCTAGGAGCAAAAGTCTCTCTGGTGCGTCTCTCATCAAAGTGAGGTGTATGTAATTTAAAATCTCTAATATATATACATATACATGAGACATTTATGTGTGCTCAGATATTAAAATATCTTAATTAATAAAACTGAAGAATATCCAAAACTGTACAATTAAGACAACAGTCTACATATCAAATTAAATGCACCAATGCCAAATAAATGAACCATTGAGTGACATATGCATAGTACAAGACTTGACCATTCCAGTATTCCACCACCAACTGATACATACCACTCATACGTTTTATGTTCCCTCTGCCAATCTCAAGCATCCATAATGACTTTTTAAATAGTTATTTATAATTTAGTATTAAACTTTTATATAGCGTTTATGTTTTAGCTAGTATCACCATTCACAGAACATTTGTAATTTCTAAATTTAAAAAGAGACCCCTATAGTTATTTGATACTTGTTATGAGGGAGGTAACACTCACTAATTTATATACATGTTTGCTTTTATGCTATAAGAAATCTACAGAACTTATTGATACATAAGAACCAAGGGGCAAGGGCATATAATATGAAAGTACTTTTCCTTTTTTGCTTTTCAATAAATAAAATGTGAGTACTAAATATGTACTTGAATTCCATCTCATCTAAGGAAGGTTATCCTAAACCTCTAATTATGCCTAAATCGATAACAAATCCTTCACCACAAAATCTTGTTAGGGGAAGATTATTGTTATACTCGCAAATAAATTAACTGCATATAATACCAGCCTAGTACATACATTAAGTAAACCAGGCACACAATTTTAAAGAACCTTAGCCAACCGAAACCCCCTTAAACAAAATCCCCTGGTCTTCAAACTTCACATTTATGGCTTCCCTGAACAGTTCTGGAGGTTGGTTAAATATGATATTAGATTTCATGAAAGACTCAGAACAATCTAAGAAATGATCCTTATAAAGTAATTGTTTTGAATAACTATAGTGCCTCGTTCAACCATGAATTACTAGAATGGTATCCACGTAATGTTACGGTGGTGAATAGTTTTTATCCGATAACATGTCGTTTTATAGAATTTAGGGGTATGGTATGTGACGAATAGTTTCTACCCGATAACATGCCGTTTCATTGTATCACTTTTTTTCCATCAACTCTTTTTCATTATTAAAAAAAGTTTTAAGAAAACAACTCTTTTCTTTATTTTTTGTGGGTGGGGAAGTGTCTAGTTATTGAAGAGTGTGTTTATTGGTGAGTGTGTAAAGTAGGAGGAAGTGTATGATTGAAAAATGAAGGTATTTGAGGGGTATATTAGTAATTTCCAATTGCTGAATTTTTAAGAAATTAAGTAAAGTAGGTGAGGAAGTGTTAAATGTATTAATTATTATAGTGTAATAGATTTGAATATTTGATAATTGTCTAAACTCTAAAGAAAATGTCACTTTAATTCTTCACATATCCTCTCATCCTTTTGTTTGTTATTTAATCGAGCATTCTTCATACCTACACTTCACAAGTGATGGTGTTGCAATGTACTCAGTCATGCTTTTCATAGAGCTTTTTTCAAGTGAGAAACATTAAGTGCTCTTATGTGTTTTTATACTTGCACCCGTACTAGGCTATCGGAGTCTTTGAGGTTTCCACAACCAGAATCATGTGATGGAACAACTCGGTTTAATTTTAACCCATAAACTAAAAGTTTGTTTGGAAATGACAAACAAGCCCCTTAAAATTTACTAGCCTTTTTTCTAGCCTCATTCTTAACTTTATAGGTCACAGAGAGAGAGACCAGATCATAAAACTTTGATAGTAAATGCTAAAGAATCATCCTCCACTATAATACCAAAATATACTTAAGCATATACCACAAGGACGGTTTCTGCCATCATGTAACTCTTCAGTTTTCCAGGAAGTTACAGGTTCGGGCATACTACATATGACTGGAGCTCATTTATGACCATTACATGCATTAAGCAGATGTGGGGTTCCTTGTATGTGAAAAGATTGGAGTTTTCTTTTGTGAAATCTTAGATCGTAGACCAATGTTTGAGTTTGTAGATCTAGAAATTTATGATTACAAGGATGATCACAGTGCTTTGACAAGATCCTAATTAACTGATTGATTCAAAGGACAGTGAAAAAAATTGGCAGAGAAGAGTAAGCACGGTGCAAAAAGGATACCATGGTGTTTAGAATGAGGGCAAAGTTATTAAGGAGCATGTCCAGATGTCTTACTCACAACATGCAACCTCAAGGATGCCTAATGTTCATAACATTGGGTTTGAGCCAAAGGTTACCCTTGAAATAGCTAGTAGAGGCGGACATTTGATTGGTTTGAGATTTGCTAGAACCTCTATGTCTAGTAATATGGGTGTTTTTCTTGAGACAAATATGGTGATTTTTCCACCCCTGCTCAAATGACGCCTCTATGAACGAGTATTTGATCAGAAAAGATGTCTAATCAAGCGAGTATCAGCTATTCATGATCTGATGTATTTCAAGTGCTGCAAAAGAGGTTTCCAGTTTTTAGACTTAGCATGACCTTTCAAAACTTGGTGATAGATAATGACTACTTTGGATTTCAGAAGATAGTATTGGTGGGACTATTACGATTGGCAGAAGAGAATTCTTATGTGACTTTTGAGTTTTGACCACTATCAGACTTGAGGACAAGTACGTTTTGCAGGGACGGTAGTTGATATGGGTTGTTTTGAGTAGTAAAGGCAGTTTAATGATTTTGGTTGGGCTAAGTTGGTTAGTGGTTAGGTTGTTAGTATATACCCAGGTAGTAGCTACCATTTGAGGTTGTGTCATTTTTCTTATTCAATACCCAATTAGATTCACTTCCAGAGCTGTGCTCTATGTTGTGTGTGAATGATTGTGTTCCATTAATTTAGCAAGTTCTATCACTATTACTGCTCATGGTACAAAATGCATCTTGCATACTTTGAACAGAAAACTCTTAAGCCAAACCGCTGTAATGATTAGCAAATTTTGAACATCTGTTAAGCACAAATACATTATACACTTTAAGAGAAGCACAGTTTGTAGGAGAAAAAAGTTATCCACACTACTAGAAGTCCCATTATGTTTCTCCATCTTTTATATTGAGGACTTAAGGGAAGAAGAAGGAAATCCTTTCCTTCCAAATAAACCCAATTTTGGGAGGATAGATTTGGGATCAAAATAAGCCTAAACTCCTCTTCCAAACCCCTCCATTTCCTTTCCTTTCCTTCCTTAAAAAAAACTGGAGAACAGTTACTGTTACTTTATTTTATAAATTCCAGTATATCCCCCAAAACCTGTCAAGAAACCAATTCAACAACCTTTTGTTACTTCTTACAATTTTTTGAATTTGGTTCCCAAAATAATATACGTCCCTTGTCTATTTCCATTTCCATCTTATACGTATGAGATGTTCTTATCATTCCTAAAATTCCATAATAATGCAATACAAGCCTCTTCTATTCCTACGTTGACATTAGATATCTAAACAAGAATGAAGGAAGAACAATATACCGACCTTCATAATAGAAGAGAAACCAGGTACTCCTATAAGCTAAACACACGTCATTAGCGTATTTAATCGATACTAACTTAATATCGACAACCAAGTCTTTGGAATTCAATGCTTGGTAAATTGTATAAAAAAAAACCATCACAAGAGCCATCAGCCGAAGCATAAATGAACCTATACTTATCTTTATACACCAATGCGAAAGAAGAAAAGGTTTTCAAAATTAAACGGACCTGGATACTGAAATCGCCATCCATGGAGACATTATTTGACTCCTCAGACAAGAAAGCATCTCCTCCAGAAGCGGCGGAGCCTTCAAGCATCATCTGGTGCTCCCTCCGATCAAGATCGGAGGCCAATGCAGCCAAATCGAACTCGGAGAAGAAAGGTCCCTGCAAAACCGTGTTGACGCAATGAACGGCACATAACTTCGACTCTTGTACCTCGTGGTACAACATTCCTCCGTTGATCGGACCTTCCATTTTTGTTGCTGTTTCTGATAATCGCAAAACCCTAGATTCAATCCTGTTACCGTTATCGTGATGACGAAGAAAAGTTTGTGATGATTAGATTCGTGGACGGTTTTCACGTTCGGACACAGTTATACCCAGTTTTTGCACACCACGGTAATTCGGGCACACGTTGCCTAGCAAACGGAAACTTTTTGGACAAGATCGATCATCAAACTTTTTTCGTTATATATTTGGAAAAAATATAGTTTAACCTCTAAACTTTACTTTTAAAAATGATTTAATCCTTAAATTTTTTTAATGAATATTTTAGTCCCTAAATTTGTTATAATGAATTGTTTTAGTCACTTGACCTGTTATAGCAGGTAACAAAACTTTTTAAAAATGGTTTAATCCCTAAACATATCTCATAAACGTTTTAATCCTTAAACTTTATTTCATAAATGATATAATCCTTATATTATTTTACCCTAACAAACATATTTAAAAAACACAACTATGAAATTTCCTATAACATTTTAAAAAAGATCTCCAGCAAAAGTACATACATATCCATTAACATGTAAAAAAAAGAGAAACATCTACTATTTCCAACAACCAGCCCGCTTGATTCTTGCAAAACTAAGAAAATTTTCAACATCAACAAAGCGATAATTTTCATTGATATATCCAATAAAAAAATCAGCCCACCACTTGCCACTAGGTAATGGCAACAACCAAAATATATATCAAAATATTTGCCCAAAAATATATGGCCCTAAACCAAAATATTTTCCCAAAATGTGTTGTATTATAAACAACCATGAACCAAATTATGTACCAAAATATGCGAACTAACTAATATAATCACCATCATTTGGACCTGTTAATATCACTTGACTCTCAACTGTTTCATTATCATGAAGATCCATTTGATCACCATCATGAACACTCACTTGATTTCCATCACGAACACCCGCTTCATTACCTTGATTACCAACAGGTACTACCCCAGGTGGCCATGCTGGTCTTACTACACCATCAATACCCTACAAAAAGTGATCAATTAATTTAAGCATGAAAATATTTATATATAAGAAATAATTAAGCATTAAATTACTTACATGTATCATTTCTTCTCCATTAATATAAGAAACACCAATAGAAGTTGTCCGACCACCTCCTCTACCTCTTCCACCTCCTCTACCTCTACCACCTCCACCTCCTCTACCTCTACCACCTCCACCCCTAGGCCTACTAGTCGGAAGATGAACATTGATCCTAGGTCTGCCTCTTGGTTTAACTAGTTTTGGTGGTGGATCGGTTTTTTGCAAGTTTTTTTATTGTGCCCCTTTTCATGACAGTTTTGACATGTCATTTCCCTTCCTTCACCACTAATATTCTTCTTATTTCTTTTGGATGGATTGTCATCGTTTTCTGACGGGTGTTTCTTTCTTTTGACACTTGGTCTACCAGGCATCCTTCTATCCTTGGGAGGTAATGGCTTGATATGTGGTGTTGGCTTCCATTGTTTGCTTCCAAGCACTGGTTGTATGGAAAATTGGTAAGCAGCTTGCAACTTTTCCTTTCTAAACCAATAACTGATAAATTGATCTGGTTTTACGTTTAGGTTTTCCATGACAGCTAATGCATGAGTACATGGAATTCCAGACAACTGCCATAGTCTACAGGCACATGTTTCATTCTTAAGATCAATAGAGTAAGCATCATTCATCTTTCTTGCTTCAAAAACATGTCCACCACTTGGAATAATTGTCCATGTTCTACAAGACAATTTAAACCAAATATGTAAGCACCTTGAAGCTAAAAATGTAAGTAGTTTACCTTAAATATGTAACAATAGTACCTTAAATTCCTAGAAAGAAACTTGATCTTTTTCATGATAAAAAGGCATACATTATGCTCCAACTCAGCTGCAAACTTTCTCATGTTATGTATCATTTGCATCACTAACATTCTTATTGAC
>JAUEJL010071550.1:0-16523 GCA_032274825.1 Drosophyllum lusitanicum | reverse complement strand
ACCTCTCACTCTTTTTACAGGTTTTGGTAAGTCAGCGGCTCGGCTGAGAGTGGTTAGCTTGGGGAGTAATTGCCTGGGCCTCTGATATTATATTTGTGACGAGCCGTAGTTTTTGTAATACTGATATTTTGAACTCTGGTTGATTTAGAAAACTGTTGTATGTTTTCAGTTGTAAATATTTTCAGATTATGATATCGCTTCCGCAGTGTTTTGAAAATAAAAATTTTGGGTTGAAAATACGGTGTTACTCTTTTCGCTTTAGACAACTTCTGTTTTCTACTTCTTCCTTTCCCATCAAAGACCATGTCGATCCATTCCTCAGTCGATAAATCTCTATCGTGGAGCTGGTCCATCCCTTCTTCCTGAATAATTTCCGTATTGATGGCACCATGAGCATTTTCCTTTGTCACCTCATTCATTTCTTTAATACTAACACTGTACAGGTTGGATTCCTTGTCCAGGCCCAGCCCAGCTATACCCACACAGTCCTCTCCGCTTTCATTATTCAAGGCCCAATTCTTTTGAAGCTCATTATTATTAATCCCTTGCCCTGTAAGGTCGTGTGATTCTTCTGGCTCCACACTATTATCTGCTATTTCAACGGTAGGCCCCAAAAAAACATAAGCATCCTTGGGGTCCACCGCACCATCTGTTATTTCATTATTAAGTACCATCTAGTGCTTCTGACAGTGTTTAGAACACGTGCCACCTCTAGACATATCCTGAATGGGCATCTCCTCGGTTTGATGTTCCAGAGGTGTCCCTTTATCTTCTTCAACCTCCTGATTGACTTTTGAGCTTCCTACAGAAAAATTGACATCCCTATTGTCGGAACTTCCTGATCTTATTGTTTCCGGCACAACTTCTACAGATGAATCCGATTAAACATCATAAGATATGTTGGCCGGTACCGGTAAAATACAGCTTGTGCTCTCTTCAGTCAAAAACACCCTGTAATTATACCCATCCACCTCCACGTCCATAAAGCGCGGAAAGTCATACCGATGCGTGTACACCAAAAACCTTGCGACATCCACCCTTTTTTTAAAGTATGTATCATCATCCACAGTTATGAATGTTCCCCACATGTTTGCAAGGAAAGAAAAAAAGTTGACGTTGAACCCATGAAGAGGAGTACACTCCACCCGAATCCACTTATATACTCTTCCTGCTACATCGTTAGGTTTCCATGGACGAATAATTTCGAACATGTCACTAACCCACTGGTTCTTACCAACATATGTTTCCACGAACTCATCCAAACTTCTTTTGTTTCCAAACGACAATAGGACCATATTACCACCCATTAATCTCAAATCGCACTTAACTTTCTTCTCCTTAAAAAATTTATTGGATATAATGGCTATCTCATCCGGTTGTCTAGTTATGCCTACTAATGAATTCGTCAACCATTCTTTATCATCTTGACTTGTACTAAACGACGGGAACACTTTCTGATTATCTTTCTTACCTCCCTCCTTCTCCACTTTTCTACTATTATCCCCTTCCTTTGCCACATTAGCATGATGATAAGTATCAACCCCATTTCCCCCTGTTACTACATCCTTATACGATCTATCTGTTCTCCATACATTTCGACCACCGACTCCTTTCAAGACTCCAGGTCTCCACACCACATTCGAGAACATTCTCTCCTCACCTACCGCCGTTCTCCGGGACCCTGAGGACCTTTCCTGACATTAGCTTCTCTGATAATTGCTTTCTTATTATTAAAGCAGATCAACTTAAATCTCTGAAACCTACGTTCTTCCTCACTATCCTTCCTGAACCTCACAAAACTATACTTACGACCCCACGCATTTACCTTTCTTGACACAAAGATGTCACGAAAGTCCCCTTCCTTACTAAAAATCCTCCACAGATCCTTCACCTCCCATTCATTAGGGAAGTTTGATACATAGTAAGATACCCATGAAACCCTAGATTTCTCCTCCATCTCCCATTTGTTTTCTCTACCTTTTAACACCCTTTGGTCTCTCCAACCGGAACTCCCGGCCAACCTCCGAGACAAAGTCCTATCAGCATCCCATGGTCTACTGCCTCTTGCAATGGCACCGCCATGTCTCCTTCCATTTGCTCCCATGGTTTCCTTCTTTCTCTATGGTTTCCTTCCATTTTCGTTATGCTGGTCACGCTTGATCACTCTTTGATCCTTGTTATACACACACATATGGAGAAGTTCATTTGAGAAATGTTCTTATTGCAAGTACTGATGTACCCATTTGTAACTACCTTTAATGCTCATTATTAATAGTATTTTGATCTTTTATATATTTTTCTCAACCGTAAATTAGGTCCGGGTAATACATTAATCGAAACAGTATGTCAACATATATGTCTTAATATTTTTGAAGAAATTTAAAGTAATGTTAACCTGATCACGCTTGATCACTCTTTGATCATCAATTAATTTGGCCACATGTATAGAATTCACGGATGATTATAGTATAGTTTTTAAACAATATTTAGAAATTTATGCTAACGTAAATACATTCTAAGCAAAATAATTTATTTTTCCTACGACTTTTACGAACCACTTCAAATTAAAAGTAATGTAATTATGTCAAAATTTGACATTCTCCAGAAAAAAAGTGGTTGTAGTAGATTTGGACACACATGAAACTATTAAGCTGCTTATTATACAAATTTTAAGTACTCAAAATGTTCTTAACTCCAGTCACTTCGAGTAGATTCTTGAGTCGTACTCGAGTATTGAAATACTAGGCTTGTAAAGCTTGCGGACCTTATCTAACTTTTGCGATTTTACATGTTTACCTTTTTTGTAGTTTTAATGTGTTTGCGTTTACATAATCATCATACATCATAATCGAGGTGAGCTCAAAAGAATCTAATCGAGCTAAGTCTGCTTAAAAGTATCAATTTGAGCAATTGTAACCTATATTCGTATTACTAATTTCTATACCAATTATGAAATTGAGTCGAGTACGTTGAACCGAACAGAGCTCAAGAGTAATAGTTAGTTGATCGAGCTCGACCTTAATAACAAAAGACTCGATCAACTAACTGCAGTGTGATAGAGAAGTAGAAGTTATAAAATTGAAAGAGAAGAAGTCGAGTGAGATATACTACAATCAGATACAGACGTGCAATGTCTGCACAATTTTGTCCCCAAGAATCGGATGCACTACCATTGCATCTAGATGTCGCAAAACATGTAAGTTGATGCATCAATTGTGTCGACATGTAACTAGATTAATCATGTATTTAAGTAACTTAAACCATTACATTTCCAATAATATATGCATGGTTTAAAAAACAATGCATACTCTTAAAACATGTGCATAGAGTCAAATGTAATGCATAAAATTGATCATCCAATACAAACTATTGGCACATTAGCATTAAAAAAATATACAAGTTCTTTACAAAAAGTTCACCAAATGTTAACTAATTATCAAGAGGTGCAATCATTCATTCTTGAACCCCACTAACTATATCCTACCATAAACATATAATTTAATTAGAAAAACATTTCTAGATTATCTAAGAATCATGTTGAATTTTCAGAGTTTAATTTAAAAATATAATGACTTTTAATAATACATTAAATTTTGCTTGAAAACATAGATTATACCTGTGAAGAGACTTGGGCTTCTTCCTCTCGAAACCCATCTCAAGGATACAAAATAATATATCCAAGTTATAACTCAAGGCATTAAGCACCAACAAATTTGAATTTGATACCAAATCAAAGATAAAGAAAAGGGCAAAATACTCTAAGGGAGTGTTCGGTAGAGAGAAAAGAAATGAAGAGAATTGAAAATGGAAATGGGGGAGAAATGAAAATGGCGAGAAACAAAAATGAGTGAAGAATGCCCTTGTTTGGTATCATCAAAGAAATGAAAAAGAGAAATGGCGGCTCGCTGGACGCCTGCCAACGCCAGACTACTCATCATCCCCATAAACTAGATTAGGGTTCAATCGCAACAGACGACGATGGCGGTTGCGGTGTTAGCCGCCTTGCCGAAAACACATCACAACAGACGACGATGAATTAGGGTTCGAACAGCGGAGGCGGCGATTAGGGTTCAATCGCAACAGACGATGATGGCTGGGGCATTGGCCGCATCGCCGGAAACACATCGCTTTGCCGCCTCGCCGGTGTAGGGTTCAATCGAACCAGATCTCGACAGTTTAGGTCGGCACATTGCAAACAAAAGCCATTTCTCTCCATTTCTCCACAAATTATAGAGAAATAAAAATACAAAGGAGGAGGGACAATGGAAATGGTTGGAGAAATTATTTCTTCGCCCAAAACCAACCTCTTTGTTTAGTCTATAAGATGTCATCTTCCCAAAGTAAGGTACAATCTCTTATGCAACAAGTACAACTTATTCAAGCATCATAGGATGTTAGCCTTAATGAATGATCATTTAATATGTAAAAGTGATTAAACGAAAAGAAGACCATCAAAATTTGCCAACCTTAATGTCTTGACACCAAAAAAATTAGAAATGATGAGAGAGAAAATACACATATATGAGAATGTAAAAAATGGCACGTGCCACAAATCTGTAAGAAATGGCATATGAGAATGTAAAAAAATGACATCTGCCACACAAACTACATCACCCATATTTAGTCGCACCTACATTCAAAAACATCATTAAAATAGTTAAACACAATTAGAAAGAAGGATTATAGATTGAAGTTGTTTATAAGTACTCTTATTAGTTTTTCAAGCATTTCACCAATGGTGTGCTTCTTCAAGTATTAATGACAAAGAAAGATCTTATTAGCCCTAATTAAAAGCAAAAATTGTAAAACTTAACCAATAGCACCTTACTTGTTCGAATCGGGTGTCGGAATAATAGCATTATTGTCTTTAAATCATGTGGTTGTCCCCCAAATCGAACCATCCTTTGTTGGAGCACCGGTCTAGGCCGCCACCGATACAGTTACAGTTCTAGATCTGAGAAGTTTTGAAGAAGAACAAGGTGTAAGATGGAGGTAATAGTGAATCGTAAACAACTGGCCGTCAGCGATGGGAGGGTGGCGGTGGCAGTGGCCGGTGTTTGTGTGTTGTTCATTGTAGCCCTGCAAGCCCTTTGGAACATGAAGTGTATTTGTGTGTTTAATAAAAAACATAATAATACTAATAATACAAAGCATAATAAAATAAAAAACAAAACGCATAAATAAATAAATAAATAAAATGGTAATAAAATAATATTTAAAAAATTAGGATAACCGGCTAACCACAGTTGATTTTGCATTAAACGTGAAATCTGGGTAGTTTAATGCATTTTTGCAAAGTTTTTTTAGTTTGTTACACAGAATTAAAATGGGGATACTTCATTATATTTTTATGCACTTAACTCCAAAACTAATTCCAAAATTCTCCCCTAAACTCCCAATGAGTTCGCGGGTCTGGTTGGCTGGACTAGGGGTGGGCCAGTGGCGGATTCAGAATTTCCGGGATGTTGGCAAACTAGATTTCATCGAGTATGACAAGCCAAAAAATACATTCTAAATTTCTCCTTTACGTTTATTCATCTTTTGGAAGCGTTCGATTACATCTTGATTTAAAACTTTGGAAAGGATTCCTTTTCTACGGCACACATTAGACAGGAGCTCATAAAAGCATCACCAATTAGATTACGCAAATCCGCCTTCACAAGCTATATTGTAGAAAAAATCTCTCAACTATTGCGGTTGCAATGAGCAAAACTAGAGTTAACTTTAATAACCGATAAATCAAAGGATAAGAGAGATGCTTCCTCGTTTCAACCATCACTTTAGAAAGGTCGGCAATGCCATTCAAATTGGTAAAATCTTTATCATTTTGCACATTGTGATGGTACATGCCAACTGTCAAGTTGATGTTCAAGGGCAATTATTTCCACCAATATAAACGAATGTTGACAAAGCCGACGATTTTCTTTTCAAAAATCTTTCCATCTTTTCTAAACAAATAACATAATAATTACTTAGTAGATAGTAGTAACCCTAAATCAAGACTATAATAAAAAAAATTAACAATAAATTTATAACAATTAACAAATAGCAAAAGGTATTGATTACTATACTAATTTACTAAACACTACTTGGTGAGTTCTTAGTTAAAAAACAACTAACAATTAACAAATCATAATCAGCGAGGCGTGAGTACTAATTGTGAGTTAGTTCCATTCAATTTTAAACATTAAATACCTATTATTTGGTTCAGGCTTCACATAATCACATAGACACGGAGAGAACGAGAAGGCTGGAGAGGAGAAATAGGACTTACAAGTTACAATCGCGGACCGACCGGTAACTACTGTTTTCAATCGAGATTCAATCCGAAGGCTCAAGGCTGTTTGCTTCAATCGAGTTTCGAGCTGTGGGACCGAGCCACCGTGGACCAACTATCGTCTTCAAGAGCTATGGTGGAGGACCAATCGATTAGACCATCGGGTGTACACGAAGCATGCGATCGGCATGCTGATTTGGCCGCTCGGTACCGACCGGAACACCAACCCCCATGGGGCGGTACCGAAGAAAACACAAAAGCATCGACATCTTATTGCCGAAGAGAGAGGAGAGAGGAGAGAGAGAGATGAGAGAGAAAGAGAGAAAGAGAGAAAAGAGGAGAGAAGATATTTTGAGGATATTTTTTAAAAAACGTGCGAAGCATGGGTAGTACGGAGATTTAAACATGGTTAAAATATAGGGTGAGTTATGAATTTATGATGGTGTGCCGCGAAGCATGAAATGTCCATACACCCATGCTCTTAGGGTTAGTTCTGCATCTCTGCCTCCTGTTTTCAAAACATTCACAGCATCTGTAGTTTTTTTTTATTTGTATTAATTGGGGACTTGGGGCCTTAAGATCACTTGTTAGGGGCCCAACCTCCCTAGCTTAAAAAAAATTCTGGGCTATTTGGGGCTTTCCCCCCCTCTCTTACAAGTGGATCCGCCCGTGGGCGGGGGTATATAAACATTTGTTCTGAGCGGATTGCGTGCACATATAAACGTAGTGTCATGAACGGGTATTTTATATTGGTTGCCCGTGGACTACAAGGTTGACGAAGACGAACGGTTTCGCGTCCAGGTATGAATTTCGATCCGTATCCTTCCTTCAATCTATGCATTTTCGTTTAAATCGCTCAATTTGTTTATTCTTTTCATTCATTCTGTATTAGTTCGATGTTCATTTCTGATGCTTTCTTCAAGTTTTTATATTTTCCTATAATTTTCTGTTCAGCTGACATTTGATCTGGTCACGTATGTTTCGATTGATAATTTGATTTTAATTTCACTGCATGCGCATTCCGAAGTTAAAATTTCAACTTGATTCATTAATTCTTAAATTTCGTTTCAGAGTAAACGTAGTTTTATTTGCTTCAATTGTCATGGAGCGCAAATTTGATTATGAGATGTTCTACTTTTTTTGTAGAAATTCGTACTGGAGATTTGAAATTGAGCTTGAAGTAACCCTGTTTGATATCTAAGATAAGAAAGAACTGTTTTCTCAATTGGAATATTACAGAAAGGGAGGGACTTCTTTGGTGGAGAAAACTGTGAGCGATTAATTGTATGATTTATATGAAATTAGGGTTCTTGGTTATCACCTGTTGAGGCTTATATTTGTGTGCATGAGTCTTGCTTGTGTTGCTTCTTTTGTTGGACTTTTTGATCAGTCATTTTAAGTTATCCCAAATATTGGCGTCATTGTGGTATCTCTAATCAATGGATTAATCAATGCAACAGTGAGCCCAATTAAGCTGAAGAAATCACAAAAAGAGTAAGATTAAATTGTGGAAAGAAAGGTCAGGTGGTACTATAGAATCAGGAAATTTCTCTTCATAATGTTGACCTGAATAAACAATCGGTCTAGATACTTCAGTAAGCGGCTAACATCCCAAGGCGCAAACACAAGCAGCAAAGGGAAGGATTTAGGGTAAAAACAGAGAAAGAGGTAGACATTGAAGAAAAAAAAAACCAAAAATTAGTTCGACAATTTGAATATCCAACTAGACGTGGGTGTTGCCAAGAGGGATTTTGCTTACAACCACAATGGTTGGTATAGGGTCCAAAAGAGATTACCCAAGAACTGTCAATGGCGAGACGGGTTGTTTGGTGTCAAAATCTGACAGTTACGTAGACATTGTTATGGAGTCAAGTGATACAGAATTTATTGATGTGAAGACAGTATCAAAGGGAGGAAAATACACAGAAAAAACCAATCATGAGATGGGCGCAAGTAAAAGCACAAGCCTTTATACGAAGATTATGTCACAAGGAGAAGATCCTATAAATATTGCCAATAATTTGTTACATTCAGGTAGCACTGGAAATATTGATGTGAATGGTGAAACATCAAGAAAGAGGAGGAAGAAGAGAAAGAAGAGAAAGCAGAAGAAAGTGGTTGTAAGTGTCATATTTGATCCCAATGATGATCTAGATACTGAAATCGCCAACTGTGGGAGGCAAGATGCTTCTATAAGTAAGCAATCTCATGTATTCGGTGAACAGATGGAGAAGAATATAGCCAGCTCTCTTTCTGAAAAGCTGACTATTGGAAATGGGGATTTCCTCAATGATCAGAATCTTGTTGCTTCCACCTTAAAAGATTTTGCCAAGCATCTCGGAATGCAACCCGTGAGAAATCATGTCACCACATCGAGGAAGATGCTTCTCATTCTTGACGTAAATGGCTTGCTCGCAGATATCATTCATCCCTCGCCAAAGGATTTTAAATCAGATATAAGAGTTTCAAGACGGGCAAGTAAGATTTGTTCCACAAGTGCTATTTGATGATGTTAATATTTAACTCACTAGTTTTGCCTTTTTGTAATCAAACATCCTCCTTTTATTGTTATTTTTTATCTTGTTTCAATGCAGTATTCAAGAGACCCTTCTTGGACGATTTTTTAGTATTTTGCTTTGAGAGATTTGATGTTGCCATTTGGTCTTCAAGAACCAGGTATTACTAAATCTATGTATTTTAGTCTCCAGCTTTTCCTTTAATACGTAGTGAGCAATACTTGTAACTCACGAAATTATACATAGGAAAATTTTAGACCCTGTGGTTGATTATTTGTTGGGGGATTTGAAGAAGAAGCTGGTGTTTCTGTGGGTAAGTGATGTTTGGTTTCTTTTTTATTTAAATCGCCCCTTGCCTCTTGTATTTTATTGAACATTTATCGAAAAGAAGTGGCCACTTGCAGGATTATACAAGTTTGCTATCAACTATTAGTTATGGTTTACATTTCCATGTCTCTGACCATTTTAGGAGATATAAGTTTCATAATTAATTGTCTTTGTTTTTATTGATTCAGTTATGTTTGTTGGAAACTGGAATTGGGTAACAAGTGATTTTTATATGTATTGCTGCTTTCAGGACATATCCCACTGCACCAATTCAAAGGCCAGAACCCTTGAAAACCATCATAAGGTCATAGTCTTTAAGAGGCTGAGGAAGATATGGGAAGAAAATGGTCCTATTGCTTCTGAGAACGGAAATTATGATGAATCAAACACATTGTTGTTGGATGATTCTCCATATAAGGCATTGCTTAATCCTGTAAGACCGTCTTATCTCATTCTCCTATGGAGGTAGAAGTTTCGGTAATAAATTTTGTTTCGATTATTATTTTGATAACATTTCATTATCTTGTAGAAGCACACTGGAATATTTCCCTTTTCTTACAGCTACAAGGACATAAACGACAATTCCTTGGGTGAGTTTTTCTATAATTCACATAGTGCTCAATCGTTGTTACCACTCATTTTTGCTTCTTAGGAATTTAAGTATGGACTCTGCTAATTGCATGTAACTATATGCTTTTAGTTAAAATGAAGTTGATTGAGATGATTAGAAAAGCTTGCATCTCTTGGTTAGGTCAATCTGAACATTTTCTTAGGCCTTCCATTCTACAGTATACTCATATTTGTAATAAGATATGCATATTTTTCTTATAAACTCGTGACAAAATATTTTTCAAGAAAAATGTGGTGATGCCCTGTGGTTTAGATTTTGTTTGATTTGACTGTTCTATATAAGATCAAAATTATTTGAACTGAGCATGTAATATGAACACCCTATGACAATTAAAGTAACTTTGACATAAGTATTTTTTGCAGGAAAATTTTCATCGGTTGTCATTACTGTTAATTTATAGGTTCTGCTAGCCATAGTTCAAAGGGCTATGGTTAAGAGTTGTTCTTTATTCAAAAGTGTATAAATAAAAGAATAAATCACCAACCATCAAAAAACCACTAAACCACATCAAGGCGATTACACTTGTATTATTAAACTTCAACAAATATTTGTAAGTTTCTTAACTACCAACCAATCAATCATCATATCAACCACCTAGAATTCTAGAAAGGTAGTTAGGAAAAAGCGATTGTTAACCATTTGCCATCTTTCTCCTTTTTATATTGATATTCGGTTACACAATTGCTTCCTTTAACTGTGTTGGGGGCCCCATCCCAGCGGCTTTAGTAAATGAAACGCACAAACACATTATCATTTCTCATTGCTTCATATATAGAGAATGAAAAGGATGAAAATTTAGGCCCGTAACTAGGAGTCAATATTTCGACCCATTTATTCACTGATGGGTCAATTTGGGCTGTGTTTCAAGTCAAATGGGTCAGATAAGAAATTAGCTATATTGGGAAGGGGGTCAAATATGTTGAATATTTCTCATTGTTTATTTTCATATATTAAAATATTGTTGTAATAAATTTGCTGCCTTGGTTATCTATGAATTATTCTAAATAATAGACAAGAAAGTTTTTGTAGGTCAACCACCTGAACCGGCCTGTTCTAACAATACTACAAATGACCACGTTGATCATTACCCAATTCGCCTGATTTGCCATCTGTAACATAAAGAAACAGAATTGTAAACATTCTTTGTTTTTTGCAGGTCCTGATGGTGATCTTCGAGTGTATCTGGAAGGTGTGGCCGCCACTGAAAATGTAAAGATGTATGTAGAGCAACACCCATTTGGTCAACATGCCATAGATGAAACAAGCCCAGACTGGGGCTTTTACAGAGAGGTTCTTAAGGGTGTATCTTAGTTTATCTCACCTTTGCTATTGGGCTAAGTAGCCCATTACAACAAGATCTTTAGGAATTTCTTTTTACAAACTAGTTCTTGTCTGTCCTTTTTTTTCTTTCTCCTTTTACATGTATGAAAGAACAACAATACAAAGTATTAGAACAAGCATGGATAGGCGTAAACTTGGCCCGATAGGACAGACGTAAATGCTCTTATTGTCAACCAAATTAGCTGCTTGAGAGGTGGAGTACTGCAAGTGGTGGAACAAATATGATCACAAGTACAAACATTGGTCTCAGGTAATTTTGAGTAGCAAATTTTCACAGTTTTCTTTTAAATTGAAACGTGTCTGCATTGTGGGCATAGTCTTTGTTACAGTCGATAGTTGTTTGTGAATGATAATTACTAGAAGTAACAGTTTAAATTCAATTTATTACGAACTATTTGATTTGTTTTTTTTTAACTTAAAAGCGTCAAACACGTAAAGTCAATATATATATATAGCTACAAGGAAAGCACGCAACCCAACCCATTTTGACCAGTACTAAAGAATGCATCGTTTCAACCAGAATCTGTTTTGACCTGTTACTCAACCCATCTAACTCGCCCATCTCGCCACCTCTAATAACTACTGTCATTCTTTTGCATTAAACATGCACGATTTATGAATCTTTGAACCCTTCAAATATAATGGGAGGCGATTCATTTTGATTAAAGTTGGTTTTGATTTTCTGTTGTTGAACTCTGTTTTTGTGGCCAGTCTTGATCTTGATTGCATGTTCTCAATATCCAAAATTTTAAATTCTTGGATTTTGAATTAAATGCATGAAAAGCTACATATTCACATGTAGTAATGACGATCAATTCTGCCAGCTATAATACTAAAGGACTGTTTTAGAATGGAAAACAGAATAAGAAAATAAAAAAACCCGACCCGTCATTAGAATTGCCGGTTCTCTTTCACTTTTTAGAATAGCCAAAGTTTTAGGTAGGGTTTGAGTTCGTTAGGAAGAACCGATGTGCAATAATTGATTGCTGCAATCATATATCATTAGGAAATGCTTACATTTTAGCTACTTATTTATTCTATACATATGAAACATGGTTTGAAAAACCGTTTCTAGACTACAATCCCAAGATTCCTACGTAGAGAAAATGAAAGAAATAATGTTCTTTTGGGCTTAGGCCTTGGAGTGCTTGTAGACTTGTAGTGATGGAGTCATGGACTAGTCATCCACTATAACAAGCCTTCATGACTAGTTATCATCATTAGGTGACCCGAGTCATGGTCAAGTTGTACATAGGGGTCTCACACCCATGACGTTCATAATGGGTACTTTTTAGACCATCTGGATAGCAACCCAATCGGGTTACCCAACCCGAATGTCACATCAACGTCACATCATTTTCTCCTTCCCTTTCCAATCCGAAAGTCTAGTATGTCTACACAATCTTACATCACTTTTTTTAATTATTTTAATATATATGTGTAAGTGAGAGAAACAGAGAAGAGGAGAGAGAAAGAAGAGAGAGAAGAGGTAACCTCTCGGGTGTGGGGAATCGATCACCCAACCCGTCGGGTATCAAAATGGGGTGCATGTGGGTGTTCTTTGCCTACCTGTTGAGCCCGAATGGCAACCCGAGCCAGAGCCAAGATGCCATACGCATGGCCTTATAACATACAAGTCTATTTATCTATAAAAAATGTCCAGTTATGATAATTATGACAATCTTTACCATAGACAATCAATCATGGGTTTACGGTCTTAACATAACAATCAAATAATGACAGTTGTCATAGTCATTACTAGGAATATTCTTATGTCCAAAAGTTTGATTAATTACCAAAATAAGTAACAAATTGACTTGTTTAGGGTCAAATTTGAAAACCGACCCATACCTTAAATAAAACTTAAGTTTCTGGTTTTAAGGTCGATTGCTTGAATACACTGATCTCTAACAAGTAACAACATACATTTCGCTTGGTTATAACAATTTTAACTATTTATACGAAACAATTTTAACAATTATAACAATCGTTAGGAGACTAGCTATTTAGGAAAACGGGTCAAAGTCATTTGTAAATGTTAAAATATTATATTTATCTACTCTAATTTATAAATATTATATTTGATTTTTATAATATTTCAAAATATCATATTTAACCAAATTCTTAATTTTATCATTTTAAAATATTTTATAATCATTTTAAATTATTTTTAATTAAAACCGATAAAGACTTGACATTATTGCCCTAGTTGTAACAATAATGCTTGATGTCTTGTACAAGAAATATAATTATGTCTTTTCGTACCATGATACCACGTTTCTGCTATCAAGTGTGCCTTTAACCTCGCGTCAACGCTTCCACCGTTGGTTTGTGTTTTGACGCATTCTGTCGTCATTTTTTTAAATTCTCATTTCTTTCCTGTTTTATATTTATCATTATTCAAATCAATCTGTGTATCACAAAGACATATAATCTAGTTAAAATAATACGTTAAATATATATAAAAGTCAAGAAGAGATGGACAATAAAAGTTTCAACCCAATCCAACTCTATTTAACATGTATGTAAAATTGTTTTGCTCCTGTAATATTTCCATCCCTAATTCCCTATCATAAATTAAATTAAAATTAATTAATATGACTATATATAATAGGCAAAGGTGGGGTGAATACGAGGATTCGGTTTGGAGGGACCAGTTAGGGGCGGGGCTAACTTTTAGGCTTAAGATTTGTTGGGCCTGGGCCTAGTTTAGGTCGGGGACCGAATCCACTAAAGTATGAATTTTTGAATCGGTTAGTCAAAAGGATGAGAGAGAGAGAGAGAGAGAGAGAGAGAGAGAGAGAGAGAGAGGAGGAATGGTCCTGTTTTTGAATGGTCACTTATGGACATTATCAATGAAACAAACTTGCTTTTTGTTCAACTCATTAATATACAAATACAATTGATCATATACACGTAAAAATACATACTAAAAATACACACACATATAAACATATACATCGCTTCAAAAACTCGACAAGAGTTGTCAAGTTTTCAGCTCATATGTCTATGTAAACTTGATAATGTTCGATTAGTCAAAACTTAAGCTCAAATTACTTAATAAAAACTTTAATTCTTGGTTGTATCAAGTACGATAGCTTATGCTACTAGAAGGCAATACATAGGTTACATGCTAAACTAGTTGGATCGTATGTGTGCGAACTACAGCTTGATAAGCTTGTAAAACTACTTGTGTTGTCAATTCACGTCTTATTTGTCTTAGTAAGCCGTAATTATTCTTTTACAAATATAAAAGTTGTTTTCTATGGGTTTCAAGGCTTTTATAACTGTTAGAGTACGAAAGTTGTTGTTGTGGTTCTAAAAAAACAACACGTAGATTTACTGTCTAACAAAGTAAGTATACAAATCATGGAAGGGATTGGACATTGCATTCAATGTTGTCTCAAATCATAACCATGTTAATGTCAATCATAGGCAAGCGTTTATCATCAAAATGTAAGAATTGACGTTACCATCTTCAAATTAAGTACGTACTTCGTCTTATAAAGATATAATAACAATACATATTTTTAATTAACAATCAAAATATCTAAACAATGTTTTGACTGCATCTCTCTTGTCAAATCAACATTCACATCTCTCATGGACTGATGTGTCCTGAACTTTTGATCGGAGGCGGATCCAGAGTTTTTGTTGACTGGTGACACCATATAATAAAAAAGATAAATTTAGTTAAAATTAAGGGTGTTGTTTGGTCTTTTTTCGGGTGTTCAGTTAATCGGGTCGGATTAATGAGGTTTCAGTTGCTGCTCCGTATTTTAGGGACAAAATTTTAAATAAAACACAATTTATATGAAGCCCTATTAATTAAATTGCTATTTTTAAGGTATAAATCTAAGATTAAACTATATCTTATCATTTTATTAAAAAAATTCATTTTTCATTAGATTTTAATGGTATTAAAAAATCACTGGTGGCACCCCCAAATTTGTCTGATGACACAAGCTCGAAAACATTGAAATTTTTCACTACATCTGCAAAATTGACTATTGACTCATGACCCCGCCAAAACACACTTAGGTCCGCCCATGCCTTTGATATTAGTATATAAAGGTTTATCCCAAACCGTTTATAGGTTGGATAAGATGTCAATTTTTGTTCTAGTAGTTTATGAGTAATGAATCCTTTGATATTCTGAATTGTAATATGATTTTAGTTTTCTCTATCTTAAAAACTTTAATATTCATCTTTACTTATTAAATTTTTTTTTCTCTTTTTCTAATCTCAAGAAAACCACACACATATAGCACATTAAAAAAAAGGTGTTATAGGAATTATCTTTATCCACATCCATACATAAAATAGTTATTGATAGGACAAGCTAATTAACCATCTATCATACCCCTCAAAAGAACATCTAGTGATAGTATTTTTAAAACAATATAAAATTAATTTTTTTTTTTGGCTCTTTTCGTGAATGAGGAGACATTCGAGGGCAAATTGGGCAACGAAAGATACATTTGAGGGAAAAAGTAAATGAAAAATAAATAAATAAGATGAGTTCATTATTTATTTGTTTATTTTTATATTTAAAAAAAAATACAATACTCTGTTTTGCTACACATATTATGTAAGCGTAAAAAAAGTTCTTTTAATGGCAGAAAACAAACACTTTCTAATTCTAAATGGTTGTTTACTTCACGGAATTAGAGAGAATTGTTAGAGGATTGAAATTTAGCATTCCATTTCACATGTTGTTTGGTTGAATTTTATTAGAATTAAAATTCTCACAGGTAGCGTTTGGTTGACAGGAATCCTCGGAATTCTGAAGAAATCGGAATCCAATTCCTAAAGATTCCTGTGTTCGGTTCATTTTAATGAGGGAATCTGAATGAATTGAAATCCATCAAATGAGAGAAAGTGAATTTCATCATTAGATGGAGGGATTTTAAAATCCTTTGAATGAGGAATGTGGAATATCACCTTGTTACCCTTAAACATCTCTATAACCCTAATATATTTATCTCGTTCCATCGACGTAACACATGAGCCGACTCTACCCTCCAAACACCACCGGCTTCTTCCTCCGCCTTTAGACCCTCCACCACAGCCCTCCTACGTCGCCGCCTCCAGACCCTCTGCGCAGCCTTCCTCCGTCGTCGTCTCCAGACCCTTAGTCGCTGCCTCTAGACCCTCCGTAGCCTTCCTCTGTCACCGCCTCCAGACTCTCCGCCGCAACCTTCCTCCGTCCCCGTCTCCAGACCCTCCGCCTCAGCATTCCTTCGTCGCCGTCTCCAGCTCTGTCGTAGCCTTCCTCCTTCAAACCCTCCGCCGCAGCCTTCCTCCGTCAAATCCTCCGCCGCAGCCTCTAGACCCTTCCCCGTAGCGTTCCTCCGCTGCAGCCTTCCTCCGCCAAAACCTCCTCCGCCGCCTCCAGACCCTCCACCGTAGCCTTCCTCCGTCAGACCCT
>JAUEJL010071539.1:0-16524 GCA_032274825.1 Drosophyllum lusitanicum | reverse complement strand
ATTTTTTCATATGATATGGTCACTAAATTTTCGTGTGACCATAACATGCCTAAAATGGCACGATCTTTGGTCACACTTTTGTTGAAAAAAAAAAGTGTGACCGTATGCCTATGGTCACACTTTTTTGGTGTGACTAAAGGTCATTTTTGTACTAGTGTGGAACTTGGTTGCATGTGTGTCTTTTCTTCTTTTTGTTGCATGCACGTGTGATTTGTGTATGTTTCCACTGCATGATTGTGTATAACATGTTCTAACAATTTGTGTATTTCAATTATATTTTCCTAGCCGCAACTTACGTCCAGGTGATTGAGTCATTATTAAATTGACTTAATTTTCTCAAAATACCCCTCATTAATGACCCCATCATTAGTGATTAATGAGCCGCCAAATTTATTAGCCATCAATTTATTTTAATCAAGGGTCAAGATTTGTTCTCGTTATACTCGCAGTAAGGATGATTCTCAAATGAACCCTTCCGTGTATTTAGATCTATAAGAAATCCCAAGTCCTAGCTTTTCAAGAAAAAAGATGAATCCTTTAGAGCTCGAAGTTCTAGCTCATTCTATTTTGGTAGTTCAACCTTTTGCCATATTTTATCATCGCATAAATTTGAGTCAGAGATATATGGATATATCCATTTCATGGAAACTCAGAATATATATATGTATGTATATATACATATATGTATATATATGTATATGTACATATATATATATATATATATATATTTATAAATAAGTTCATTTGAGAACCGTTCTTATTCCGAGTACCTCAAGTACCATTTGTAAGAACTTTTAATGACTTATAGGGGTATTTTGGTCTTTTGTATATTTTTCGAATCGTGGATTGCGTCCCGGTGGACCGTTATTAAAAAGTGAGGATTGATTTTCCCATAGTACCTTTATTAATGCATCATTAAAGAGTCATTAATGAAGTATGAATGAACCATCATTTTATTGGCCATAAGGATGGTTCTCGCAGTACTCACAATATGGATGGTTCTCAAATAAACTTTCCCATATATATATATATATATATGTGTGTGTGTGTGTGTGTGTGTGTATGTTGGGGAGATAATCATTTCAACCAAAGAATCAAACCATTTTATTTAAAAAAATAAGATTTGATGTTAAGAAAACTATCATTTGTAATATACTAGAATTTATCTTAACACGGGTTGTAGAGATTAGACTTGTATTATTTCTTCGTCTTGTTGATTAGTAGTTAGATCATACCAAATGAGTCAGCTAAGCCTCAGTTGATTAGTCCGTATGCTCAGCTAACCAGGTACTTATGATAATATTTGATTAGCTAAGTAGAGTTTATCGCTTTGCTAAGCAATCACTTCCGTTAGCTGAGCATGCATATTTGGGCAATACTTTACTGAGTTGTGCTTTCTTATCTTATAAGTAAAGTATTAAGTTACTTTTTATGTTTCTTTGTACTTTTATCTAAGTCAAAGGATGAACATATGTTGTTCATTGACAACCTCAAATCTTCTATTTGTAAAAGTATTTGCACTTTTAGCTTTTCAAAGTAAAGCAAAAGGATAGAACTTTAATTTGTGGAAAAGGTTAAAGTTACTCAAGAAATAGATTTCAAAGATCTTTTTCGAGTACAAAAGTATGGCCGACAACAAGCATTTTAGGAATGTTAAGATACCGAAGATATTATGGATGATAAAAGTTTCAAGCATCAAAAGGAAATTTGCACTTCTTAAAGCAAAAAGGTAAGAGATACATTTAAATAATGTGAGTAGGGTGTACTTTTCATAAAGTAATATTATTTTATTAGAAACCCAATTAAAAAAATATTTACTTTGACTTCGAATAACTTTAACAATTTAATATAATATTCTCACTACCACCTTACTTCCATCCGTTGCTGCCTCATCTTTCTATAAATATGCAAGCCTTACTTCCTTGTTGAAGCATGACTAAGACTTAAGAAAATCTAAATTGCAACTTCACCAAAGCATGTTTAGAGTTAGCATTTAAAAGTCTTCAAACTTGTTCATTTGTTGAACACCTTTAGACATTAGTTGTCGTTAGGATTAGTTAGTCTATGTGTTAGACTAAAACTTGTTATCATCTTTTATAGCATTTGGAAATTCTATATCAAAACACTTAGTAATTTGTGATTCATATCAATAGAATTGTATTAAAAGGAAATTTGTCTACAATAAGTTTAAAAAGCTAGAGTTTGTATTCAAACCTCCCCCCCCTCCCCCCCCCCTTCTACAAACATAATTGTTGTTTTAGTACCTAATATGGGACTAAACCTTTACTTTGTTTTTGTTTTTACATTTATAGTTGTTGATAGGATTTAAATTGTTTCTCATTGTCTTGTTACAAGTTAAACTCATTATGTGCTTAGATGAAATTGTCTTTCACTTTGCTAATGTAGTTTATTGACTAGCTTTGCTGATGTGCCCAAATAAGCTAACTATGATTAGCTGACTTGCTCAGCATGGTAGCAGTGCTCAGTTGATCTCTATCAGTTCAATGGAAATTAGTTGAAATAAGCATAGCATTTCTTATACTTGGCTTTTTATATACGCTATTGTGTTTTTATTGCACAACCGAGTTGTTTAATATGTTAAACTTATCAAATTACTTATTTGATCAATTCTATTTAGCTGATCATGGTTAGCTTACCATAATTGATCAAACAAAGTAGGCTCACATGAACAAATTAATCAATTTTGTTATAAGTATAGGTTGTATGTTTATTTACATTGCTTAACCGATCATTGCTTATCTGATAATTCGTACTTAGTTGATCTTTTTAGTCAAAAGTAGCTGATCTTCTTCAGCTTAGCATTACTGCTCAGACCAAGCATGCTCATCTTATCATTTTGACAAAAATTTTACTATCATTTTATGTGATCTCTAGAGTACTGTTTCCGTTGTCTCTAGTGATTACTTTTAGTGTTTGTCAATCTTTTAGTGTTTGGCAGTCTGTATTTTGTTGGTTTTCCATTACTTTATCACTTTCCATCCAAATCTTTTGACGCTTATCTTCTTTGAAAGAGTATTTATTTTAAATTCAACATTTATCCTAATTTACTCTCTTTCAAACCTACAAAAATTTTATCTCTCTTTCTGATGAACGAACCCTAGAACCCCATTCTTCATTCTCTCTATAAATATGGCCACTGTTGTGATCTTCAACTTAGTCAAAGCCATAGTTGCCGGTGAAAACGTAACCCCTATGTCAGAAATTACCATACAATCGAACAACTTTATCACCAATCTCTCCATTCTAGAATCTAAACAGAACAACGGTTATTAACCAATGGTACAATTCATAAACTCTCATCCCATTCATACATGTCTCACCATCTCTCCCAATCACATATTAGCTACTTTTTTTGGGGAATTATGGTATACAGCTAGATTCAATGCGGTCGCTGACACCATAACTAGAACCATAAGGAAAGGTTAAACAACAGTGTCTGTGACCTTAAACTCTATGAAAAACGCAATAGGGCTATCCATTTTCCTTTCCTACACAAAATTTGCCTCTAGCCATACCACTCACAGGTCACATTGCCAACATCATCGGGGGCAAATTTTCCATTATCTTTGTCCCACACCAATGGAAATACCTAGCATCAGTTGTCATCCGATGATTAGGAACAAAATTTGGTAGTTTTGATCAATTGAATAAAACTGAACTCCTTATCCTGTATTCTTTGATCAAAGGGCTCAATGTGGACTTTGCCCAAGCCATATTCACTGATATTATTATCAAAATAACCTAACCTATAATCAAATGATCCACAAGGCATACTATCCCCCACATTAGGTTCCTCATCCTAGTGATCAAGTCTGTAACAGGGGAGGACAAGTATGATTCATATGCTAATAGGTTGAAGTCTTTCCCCATTCCAAGGATAGGTGAGAAAATTTTCTACAAATTTGGTGATGAGTTAGGCCGTGTAATCAGTACTAAAATGCAAGAAATCATCGGCTCACAATACGATGTTGATGACAATGAAGAGGGCAGTGAGGGTTCTACTAATAAAGGATCTGATGACGATGGTTCTGATATTGATAGGAGTCATTCTGATGATGATGAAGGTGAAAATATTCTAATGCTGATGATGATGATAATGATGTTAATGATTTTCCCAAAGGTGATGGTGCTTATGCTGATAACTTTGATGTTGAAAAGTTGTTTGCTGATCAAGTGGTTCTTATTGCTTCTAATCAAGAAGATGATGAACCCGCCTTTGATGCTGAGGACCTCTCCTTTGATGTCGAAGGTATATTCTCTAACCTCCATATATCTAATGAGGACACACAAGTTGTAAGCCCAAAACCTGTGAACCAATCCTCACCTCTAGTTGAAACACAAATGCCAAAGCCAAGCTCTAGTCAACCCTTAAAGGTTCCTAGTTCTACTATCTTCTACACCAAAAAGCAAAAGCCACAAAGGACAACGGATACACCACTGATCTAAGAGGATGTTACATCAACACCTCTTCAGGCTTTAATCTCCATGTCAGCCTCTTATGTTAAGGGGGAGAGTGTAAGGATTGATTTAAACACCTCTCCGGCCTTAGTGGATTTAGTCTCCTAACAGAATGAATTTGTAAATATGGGAAACCCACTATCTGAATCATCCTCCCAAAGAATGAATCAATTGAAAGACAGACTCCATCCCAAAGTCACACTATGTCTAACATGAGTCTACTACCACCCTTTATAACCTCACAATAGGTTATAATAAGAATAATAGGAAACCCGGTGGATACAACTCATATCCAACACATAAAACTTGTGCCATATCTCTTTTCTATTGTTACACAATCTGTAGCACAACTTGTATACACATTTGGTACTAGAAAACCAAGTGTTCTGGGCTCAACTTATGTTCCATATGATCTTGAACTTATACACCAAACATCAAGTGAGGGACCACAAACCCTACCCACTCTACCACTACCCACACCACCGCCTCAAACATATACCTCCTCCCAAATCCTTCTAGCCATCCAAAAGCTAAACACTAACCTTACAACCTTATCCACAAATTTCCAAGCCTTTCAAACCAAAACGAAAACACAATTTTCTAAACTAACCCAAGACATTGAGTCACTCAAAGTCAATCAAACCCAATACCAATCCTCCAACCAAACCCACATAGACACCCTCTCTAATAACTTAGCCACCCTTTTTAAGACTATTAACCACACCCTTTCTAAACCTCTACCACCTCCACCATCTGACCCATTAACCCAAGCCATCCTTGATAACCTAAACCAAACCATTTCAAACCTTCTAACCTCTCATACCTCTCAAAACTACCCATACAAACAATACCATTCTTGTCCTTCCATCATTTCAAAACATTCAACACTTTCTCCACACCATCCAAAGGGATCTCATTTCTATGTTTACCATTGAGGCTAGGCACTTTACAACCCTAACCAATGATTTGGGTTGACTTGAGCATTTATGTCTAAAAGAGATCATGAAAAACTACCAATCTCAACCTACCACCCAACCACAACCTACAACCCAACCTTAACCACCTCCTACCAAACCATTTATTTCTACCTGAACATGTACTCCAAACCCTACCCAATCAAGGCCTACACCCTCTGCTCTTGTCAAACCCACCAAACTAACCAAGCCAAACACATCCTCAAACCCCTCACATGACTTGCCATCCTCTAATGATGATGAAAAAAGGGGGGAGAATGATTCTAACCAAGACAATTATTCAGACTTTGAGGGGGAGTTCCATGAAGATGAAACCCATTATAAAGCGGAGCAAGATCGACCTGCTATTGCCTAGATCTGGAAAGATGAAGAAATCCATTGCAAGGAGGCCATCCAAAAGGTTTTAAAAGACCATAGTATCCTCAGAATCCTCTCGAGCTGCCTCTCCTTCACCCCCAAAGGCACTGATAAAGAAGTACTAGTTAATGTCCTTGTTGACTCGGATGAGGAAGAAGAAGACTTAACTCAAACCCTTGTGCAAGAAGAAGAGACCAAAGTCAACAACAACCTCCATATGTTACCCAGTAGTCCAAGCTCAACCTTCTTTAAGCTCTACTCCCGACAAAGACATGGGAAAAGCTCCTATCACACAAGCATAACTTAAGGAAGAGGAAAGGAAAAGACAAGTGGAAAATGACTTAATAAAGCATGCTGCTGAGGTGAATATGATCTATGATGAATTCCTTGAAGTAAGAAAGGAGTCTTTGAGAGCTTAAAAGATGATGCAAACATAAATAAACTATCTAAGCTTCAATCAGAGTTGCCTATCTTTGCAAAGAAAAGATAGGCAAAGCCTACCAACACCTCTAATCCAACTCCTTACAAAGAAAATTTGGATGACATCATAAGACAACAAAAGATCAAAAACATTTAAGGCGTGCTTGTTAGAAGCCAACCTTATGACAACTCAGGAACCAACAAATATGGTAAAGGCTCTAATGCTTATATGCTGATAAAGAGAAAAGCCAATTATAAGCTCATAACCACTGAGAATGTGCAACAAGAAGACTGACATCTTTTTTGCTACACTTAAATGCTTAAGATGTTGCATTGCTTTAACAACTCAAAGGCTCAATACAAGCATGAGTTCATAAACATATTGAAGTCTAAATTGGATCTAGCTAAAGGGATACAGATGGTGAGTGATGTTTGTTAGTGTATGTGCACAAGACATATAACACATGCCAATGTGTAGAATGTTATAAAACACTAAAGGATCACACTGCTACACACCCAACTAGAACCATCTTTGGAAATCACCAATGAAAATGTGAAGTTAATGAATCATTTGAATTAATTAAACAGAGAAATAAATAACAAAAAACTAATTTTATTAGTTATAAGTTAAATTAAATATTCATTTAGTATTTAATAGTTGATTAATTTATAAGTTTATTAATTAATTGAGTGGTTTGTGATAATTAGGGTTAGTTTTGTATTGATTAAAAGTCATTAACATGGGCTTAATCTTAATGGGCTTGAACCAGGATTTGTTTATAAATAGGAAACAAATCTAGGTTGAATTGGACTTGCAATCAATAACCAAAACACTCCCATTCTTCACTCTCTCAATTCCATGGCCGAACACCCAAAGCCTTTAGTCTTTCGGGTTGTCGAACATACACACATATGTACACTTTGAGTGTTTTCTTGTGTGGTCTAGTAGCACAGTTCGAAGTGGAGCAGTAGCGGTGTATATCTTATTAGCATTATAGGAAAACGTTTGAGGCTTTGACTCATAAAGGTATTATCTTTATCTTCTTCTTGTTTAATTTCGTATTGAATAAGTTGGATCACTGGTAAGGATCAATGTAATAAGTTAATGATTTTTATTCCACTGTGCATGTTATTTCATTATTTTTATAACTTTAAAATCCAACAATGGTATTAGAGGCACTTTAATTCTCAATAGGAACCAGTCTGATTCTCGTATCTTTTAAAGGGTTATCAAAAGATTTGAACTCTTAAACTTTTTTATTAAAACATTCTTATAAAGACCAAATTTTTGATTTTTATTAATCAAGGTTGTTGCTTTGTTAATTTATTTATATAAATCTTGCATCTTTTTCTTTCTCTTTTGCGATTGGCCTGAAAAAGGGAGACCGGAGACACACACAGTCGTAGTGGTTATCTCAGTGGTCCAAACCCAGACACGTGGCCTGGTCAGTGGCAGCGATCCCCGACCCTGTAACCTAACTAGTGTCAGTTTTGGCTTGGTCATATCCCTGTCAGCAACTACAGTCATCGACCCGTAGCCTTATTCATCCCGATTTTGGCTTGATCATAACCCAGTCAAAGATTAAGATGCCGAGTCGTGGCCTAGCTAGGGTCGTTTTAGCCTGAGCTGTATCCTAGTCAGTGGCACAGTGGCCAAGTTGTATCCCAGCAAGAGGCGGCCCAGAACTGTTACCTACCAAGGGCGACTCCGTGCTAGACCCGTAGACCTGCCAACGCCGGTGGCACACGAGTCGTGGCCTACCTAGCGACGGCAATAGCCAGCCCGTGGCACAAGTTGGTGCCGCAGTTATGGCCCGACCGATTGTCAACCTAGTTGGTCTTCGGTCCAGTTCAGGTTGAGGCCCGATATGTCTTGGCGCAGTTTTCATTTATTTTGGATTTAGTTGACTTGGCCTAGAGACTACATCTAAAGGGGTATAAGATATTAAAGATTACATATATGTTTTTATGTTGTTGGTTATATTATCCAAAGAAAAACTTATAATAAATTATTTTAATATAAATTGCAATTGAATGAAGATTAGCAATTTATAGTAATTTATTAATTTACCATATTTGACTAGTTTAGTTAAAAGAGTCGAATTACTTCCATTATTGATTGGATACAAAAAATAAGTTATGCCTTGCCCTTTTGGTTATCCGAGCCCTTAGACCTTGTGGTTGTTCTTTTATATCTTGTTTTGGTTTATTTAATTTGTTGTGAGTAGGCTTGCATGACATTTACAACCCCTATTCTATAATTATAAAAGTACTAGTTCTAGCGAGCCTGCGTGTTCTTGATTATTAATTTATAATTTTATCTTTTTACCTTAGTTTTACTATAACAGAATTAGATTTAGATCAAACAAGAAACCAGAAGCAGAGTCAAGTGGAGAAGCTGGAGTCCGTGGGAACAACTATTGAAGCAAATCGAGCTCATGCTTTAGTGTTGTTCTCTCCACTTAGGTTTTGACCGTAGTTTTTCGTATGCCTTACGAAAATGCCAATAGATAAGGGCAAGGCTATGGCATAGTTTTTATTACTTTACATGTTATTATTGCATGTGTGGTTGTTTTAACTTCTAATAAAATGTTGTTTAACCCGATTATTAAAGAGAATATATTTAAAGTTTTTAAAATATATATCTTTTAAGACGAAACGCTTTTTCAACTTAAATGATGTCTTCTAAATTTATTTTCAAATAAATAGTAATTTTCTTTATGAAAATTAAAATTGGCAAAAGTTTTTCGAAACTTAAACCCTTTTCAAAATCTTAGATCAGTAATGCTATCCATCTAATGGACACCTATTCTACTTAAGGTACATTGGTTCTTTAATGTGCCAAAACTATGAGTATCCTTGTCAAACTTTCTATGGGATAGGGTAAGGCTTTGTGATTCCCTAATGTGATGGGCAAGAGCTCACTATCTTAGGTGGTGCGATCTATTTGTTGATTCCCTGATGTAATGGCCTAAATGCACTAGAATGGGACTAAAGCATGCACAATTTTTGTATCCGATGTCCCAAAGATCTCGGAGTCATTTTTTAGTTTAAATGCCATTGGTATAGGATTTACCTACCAGAAATAGCACGGGGTCGGTGTTGATGTGCCTAAACCATGCATCAGCATGTGTGAAATATGGATCTTAGTCTAATAATTTCTTTTGAGGGTGATAACTTATTAGAAGTTTTTATAATCTAATACTAAATTGGTTTCGTTATTTTCTATAGATGTCTTCATTCTCTATTATTCCATTTTATTCATCTAAAGCATCACTTAGACTCTTCATGAATAAATGGAAGCTTACCCGTCAAATTTCGCTATGTAGAAGCTTCAATTTCGGATTGTCCTAAGTGCATAGGGAAGTTATACCTTATTGAGAACAAGCCTATAGTATGACCAAGGAGAAATCCTCAAAATAGTGAGTATGATACATTCTATAAATATCTAGCACATGCATCTGACGTTAAGTCAATTTTGATTTTGTCAGTATCACCCAAGTTTATGAGTGATCTCAGAGAAAAGTCTTCTCACAAGGTCATGCAGAGTTTAAAAGGCAAGTTCAGTTGTTATGCTCGTGCAAGCCGTTTCCTCATCATGAGAGATACTTTTTCACGGTGGATGAAAGAAGACCGATCAATTAGTGATCATCTTATAGATATGAGAAGGCTCTTTGATTGCCTAACCAGCTTTGAGTACCTAGTCGAACAACATGAGCTAGTTATGCTTATGTTTAACTCTCTCACAGATAACTACCTAAGTACTAGGCTAAGATAGTAGAATCAGTTGAAAGTTTGTATATGACCGTCACATGACTGCGTTAAATGATTATGAGTGTTTGACGACGATAAAAAGCTTGAGGACCTCGAGACAACAAGAGTTGACTCAATGAAGGTAGATGACATGATTGATGAGCTAGGAGATATTTGCTACCCAGTCTGTGGAAGCAAGGACATACGTGAGCACACACTTGACATAGAGCAGCTGGACATTGGTTCACCCAATGATACAAGTATCTATATGATAGATTGCTTAATTACTTCTTATGAATCATGGGTACTCGATGCCGGATGTGGTAATCACATATGTAATCACTTGTCGGGATTCAAGTGAATAAGACGCTAAGTCAATGTGATATGGACCTACGGGTAGGCAAATTCTCCATGGTTGGTGCTGAAGTTGTAGGAACATATTGTCTTAGTTTTACTTTGGGCATGATATTGGAAGTTGAAAATTCTTAGTATGTTCCAAGACTTATAAAAAATGTTATCTCTTTTGATTTATTAATACAATGGTCTTTGGTATGTCGTTAAATATAAATCTATTTTATGTTATAAAAATGTTATTTTTCATTTCAATGCATGTTCACAAAATGGTTTATACACTTCAACTCTACAAGATAAAAAAGTTAAATCTATCATGTAAGTCGAAAGACTAAGGACTTTTTATATCAAACTTATCACTAACATTGTCGTGTGGGACATATAAACAAGAAACGTAAAAATGTTATTTTTCATTTCAAAGCATGTTCGCAAAACGGTTTATACTCTTCAACTCTACAAGATAAAAAAGTTAAATCTATCATGTAAGTCAAAAGACTAAGGACTTTTTATATCAAACTTATCACTAACATTGTCGTGTGGGACATATAAACAAGAAACGCATAGGGATGCTCCGAAAAGATGGAGTTCTAGGTTCTTTTGACCCGGAGTCTTTTGAGATTTTGGAATCTTGTTTATCTTGAAAGATAACAAAGCAGCCTTTTGGCGGTGAGAACGAAAGAGTTAGTGACCAACTAGGGATTGTGCACACGGATGTGTATGGACCTTTTAGTATACAGGCCCGAGGAGGATACCGGTACTTTATCACTTTTACTCACGACTTTAATAGATATGGATATGTCCATCTCATGAGACACAAGTCTTAAAGTTTTGAGAATGTCTTAGGTGATGAATATCTGAGTGAAGAGTTTGACGATCATTTAAAAGAATATGGGATTGTTTCACAACTCACACCTCCGTATATATGAGATATGGCAGTTGGATGTTAAAACCATATTCCTTAACGAGAAATTGATAGAGGATGTGTATATGATACAACCGGATTATTTTAAAGATCCTAAAAATCCTAACAAAGTATGCAACCTACTAAAATCCATCTATGAATTAAATAAGGCATCAAGGAGCAGGAACTTACACTTTGACGAGAGAATAAAAGAAAATGGTTTTACCAAGAGTGAGTTCGAGCCACGTATTTACACAAAATTTAGTAGGAACATAGTAACCTTTCTCATCTTGTATGTAGATAACATACTACTTACAGGAAATGATATACGAGCACTTTAAGGAGTAAAATCCAGTCTAGGTAAATGTTTCTACATGAAGGATTTGGGAGAAGCCGCTTATGTACTTGTTATAAAGATATATATAAAAAGATCTAGGCAGCTTATCGAACTTAGTCAAAGTACATACATGACATAGTTTTAAAGATATTCAAAATGGATGAATCCAAGAAATGTTTTTTCCCGATGCAATGCGGTACAGTATTGAGCAAGGCTCAAGATCAGGAAAGGATGGAATTGATTCCATATGCTTCTACAATTGGATCAATTATCCATGCTATGTTATGTATTAGGCTCAATGTTGCTTATCCAATAAGTATCATGAGTAGATATTAGCAAAATACGAGTGAAGCCCATTGGGTGGCTATTAAGAACATTCTCAAGTATATGAGAAGGACAAAAGGTTTTTTCTTTGTCTTTGCACGTACGGAAGACGAGATCGGTGTAACTTGTTACACTGACGCTAGTTTCCAAACTGACAAAGATTATTTTAAATCACAGTCAGGGTATATGTTTACCCTAAACGGAGGAGCAATTTCATGGAAAAGCTCCAAACAAGATACAATAGCATATTCAACTACATAAGCGGAGGCTGAAGATATCTTTGAGCCGATATGAGCCGATCGATGTATTCAGTGATAATATGGGTGTTGTGGCAGATGCCAGGGAGCCACGAGCCTATCACCGGTCAAGACACATAATCAGAAGGTGTCATCTCATCTGAGAGATTATGTAAGAGGAGATGTAAGAATTCCAATGAATGACAACATGACTGACCCATTGATAAAACGACTAGCTAGACCTAAGCCTGAGAAACATGTGAATTCTATAGGAATGCAATATATAGAGTATAGAAGCTAGTTTTGTATTGATTATAACATTGGATTTAAACTTGAGATTGGTTATTATGTAATAACATTTCATGCTTTTGAAAAAGGTGGGGTTATACATAATTATTTCTTATTATCCATTTTTAGCATTTTTTAACCTATCCTTGGCATACTAAATCTTGTATAGTCTAAATTTCCATAGCTACATGTTGTAGTGGGAGCTATAATAGGGAGATAACGCTATTATGGATATTTGTTAATTTATTCGTAGTTATTAAATAAAAGCACAAGGTTGTGGCCAAATATTTGTAGATATTTGTCAAGAAGGATGAATATTGGATGTGATTCACATCATGTGTACTTCATGGAGCTTAGTCATGAGCACACTTGATTAGGTTTTAAACATGAGATATTTAGTTTGGAACATAGGTACGTGTGTACTTTAGTATGTTCTAACACCACACCGTAGCAGGGTGGTCATAAGGGGTGTGGCTAGGTGCAGAGGTAGCCATGTGGTCAAATTCAAATAGTCAAGATGGGATTTACACCTCCTTTTAAGCAAAGATATTTCCGGGCCACTCTACGATTAAGACTCCTCAAATGTGTGGCCGCGCTCGTGTAGAATATTAGTTATTATTTGGTAATCCGTTACTGTAGAGAGTCCATATCAGAGTCGAGAAACCTTTGAGTTTTTAGAATTGATTCTTTTTACTCCATGTCTAATGCTCAAATTAGGAAATATCATGATGCAAAAGGAAAGGCCTGTGTGTAATCTCATATAAATTATATATCTGGATGTAAGAGATCTTATAACCTAGTTTTCCTAATTGCCTAGCTGAGTACCTCCTTAGGATAATGGTGAAAAAGCTGTGTTACTTTTCTTGCACAGGTGGGAGTCTGTTAGCGTATATGCACGGCACAGATAACACTAAAGAGTCACATTTCTAGACATCCAATTAGAACCATCTTTGGAAATTATTGATGATAGTTTGAAATTAATTAATCAGTTGAATTAATTAAAGGGAGAAAGAAGTAATAAATAGGTTCTTTATTAGTTGATTAATTAATAAGTTTATTAATTAATTAAACGGTTTGTGATAATTAGTTAATTATTCAAACCTGAGGTTTAGATTTGTATGAATTTAAAAGTCATTAGATGGACTTAATCTTAATGGACTTGGACTTGGATTTGTTATAAATAGGAAACAAATCTAGATTAAATCAGAATTGCAATCAATAACCAAAATACCCCCTCTCTTCTCTCTCTCGACTCCACGCCCAAACACCCAAAGCTATTCGGCTTTGGGATTTTCGAACATACACACACTTATACACACTTTGGGTGTTTTCTTGTGCGGTCTAGCAGCACGTTTCGAGCTGGTGCAGTAGCGATGTAAATCTTGTTAGCATTCAAGGAAAAAGTTTGAAGCTTTGACTCATAAAAGTGTTATCTTTCTCTTCTTCTTGTTTGATTTCCTATTGAATAGATAGGATCACTCGTAGGAGGGTTTTAGTAATAAATTAATGACTTAGCGTTGTATGTTATTTTCTTGTTTTTATATCTCAAAAACCTAACAATGCTTAGATGGAGAGATACAAAGAAGTGGTGATCAAGCCTATGCATAACAAAAACAAACCTTCCATTCCTCAGGTCTTTCAAAAACAAGAACCTACCATGGTTATGGGTCTTGATAGTTGCAACACAAGCATGCCTCCCGGTGTAGTCCCAGCTAACTTCGAGATACTTCAGGCACTAGATAAAGGTATGTGCTATTTGGATCAAAGTGCCAAATTGAGATTTCTTAAAGAAGCTGAGCTATTCAATGTAATAACTCATTCCTAGTCTTGTTAAGAACGATCATCAGAAACAAGTGCAGTGATGAAGCTTTTCTAAAGAAGGTAGATGAAGCCATCTATAGAAATGAACTAGAACTAGACAGCATGACTAATGACATCAAGGAAGAACAATGGTGGAATTAGCCTGCTATCCCACAGTCTCTGATGTATTGTAATTTTGTAAATAATGTATAGTTAGTAGTTAATCCTTGTATAAGCTCTCTATTTTAGTTCAATGTAAATATAGTATTTTTAAATCTATCTCATTTGCAAGGTTTCTACATATGTTCATCTTTAAAACTTGTAAAGTTATGTCATCATCAAATATGGGGAGATTGTTGGGGAGATAACTATTTCAACCCAAGAATCAAACCATCTTATTGAAAACATATAATTTGATGTTAACAAATCTATCATTTGTAATAAACTAGAAATTATCTTAATATGTGTTGTTGAGACAAGACTTGTAATTTTACTTGGTCTTATAGATTAGTAGTTAGCTGATCTTACTGAATGAGTCAGCTAAGCATCAGTTGATCATTGTGTATGCTCAAATAACTAGGTACTTAATATCGTATTTGATCATCTTAACGGAGTTTGTCGCTTAGCTAAGCAATCACTTGCCTTAGTTGAGCATGCATATTTGAGTAATCCTTTGCTCAGTTGTGCTTTCTAATGTTATCTGTAAAGTACTAAGTTACTTTCTATGTTTCTTTTTATTTTAAGTCAAAGGCTGCACATGTGTTGTTCATTTACAGTCTTAAATCTTGTATTTGTAAAAGTATTTGCACTTTTATCTTTGCGAAGTAAAGCTTTTTAATATGTAGAAAAGATTAAAGTTACGCAAGATTTTTTTTTCAAATATCTTGTTCAAGTACAAAGGAATGTCCGACAATAAACATGTTTAGAAAGTCAAGATACCGAAGATACTATGGATGATAAAAGTTTGAAGCTTCAAAAGAGAAGTTGTGCTACTCAATACAAAAAGGTATGAGATATATATATTTAAATAATGTGGGTAGGATGTACTTTTCAAAAAATAAGATTATTTTATTGGGAACCACATTAAAATAATATTTACTTTGACTCCTACTAACTTTATCAATTAAATATTATATTTTGACTATCACTTTACTTTCATCCGTTCCTGCATTATCCTTCTATAAATATGCAAGATTTGATTTCTTGTTAAAGCACGGCTAAGAGTTAAGAAAATTAGAATTGTAACTTCACATAAGCAAATTTAGACTTAGTATTTAAATGTCTCAAACTCATTCATGTGTTGAACACCTTTAGACATTAGTTGTCTTTAAGATTAGCTACTCTATGTGTTACACTAAAACTTGTCATCTTTTATAGTGTTAGGAAATTATGCATCCAAATACTGGAATTTTTTTTATTTATATCAATAAGAATTATATTAAAAGTAATTGTGTGTGCAATAAGTTTAAAAAGCTAGAGTTTGTATTCAACCCCCCTTACAAACATAATCATTGTTTAAGTACCTAATTTGGGATTAACAATATATATACATACATACATACATACATATATATATGAGAGAGTTCAAACGAGAACTATTTTTTGTATAAGAATTGCGAGTTGATCCTATCACTTATTTAAAATCAATCAATGGCTAAGAAATTGATGGCTCATTAATGATTCTGTACATGACACATAAATGGCTCATTAACGACACTTTAATGAGGGATCTTTTTTAAAAATCCACCCTAATAACGTCTCACCCCAACGCAATTTGTGGTTAGGCTTTTATATTTGACCAAAAACCCCCTATTAATGAGTCATTAATTGTTTTACAAACATATGTTGTACAAAAACACTTCTCGATTGATCTTATATATATAGGGGAAGATTCATTAAAAAAAACATTTTTATTGTGAGTACTGCGAGAACCAATCATAATCTTGATTAAAATATATCATTGGTGAATAAAAATGAAGGCTGATTAATGAGTCCATTAATTGCTCATTATAATGCATTAAGGACGGGTATTTAGGGAAAATCAAGCCTCGTTTTTTAATGACAGACCATAAGGACGCTATTCATGGTTGGAAAAATATATAAAACACAAAAATACCCTTACTAATGAGCATTGATGGTGGTTACAAATTGTACTCACAATAAAAACAGTTTTTAAATGAATTTCTCCATATATATCTTACTCCTATATAATGCATCTACCATCTAAAAAACTCTTAATTTTAAGAAGAGTAAATTTACTAAAATACCCCTCCTTTACGTCCACAATTAATGAATTTAAACAAA
>JAUEJL010071528.1:0-16525 GCA_032274825.1 Drosophyllum lusitanicum | reverse complement strand
GTCCTATGCTTACGGAACCAGACCCTTCCCCTTTCCCTTTGGGGCCTTGATTAGATTAGGTTTGGGATCTCCAACCTTATCCTTTTCCTTTCCCTTAGTAGAGGGAGCGGCCTTCCTTTTCTTGGTCCCGCCCTCCCGGATAGCTAAGACGAAAGCGGAAGAGGTAGACAGCTTCTTGGCCATGTTAGACTCTACGGTATTCAGCATGCCATGAAGCTCCATAAGGGTTTTGTCCATACTATGCATATGGTAGTTCAGTATGAATTGCGAGTATGAACCGGGTAGGGATTGGAGGATGATATCCGTAGCCAACTCCCTCCCAAAGGGAAAACCTATCCTCTCCAAGCGGTCCACGTATGCTTTCATCTTAAGCATGTGGACGCTCACGTTTCCGCTCTCCTGCAAATGGAAATCGAACAAGGACTTAACGTATTCAAAACGTTCTGCCTAGCCTGCTGTTGGAACATTTGCTTCAGCTAGTTAATCATATCATGCGCCCCTAAATACTCCATTTGCTTTTGAAGCTCAGGAGTCATTGAGGAGAGCATGATGCAGGCAACCTCGTTAGTATCCTTGACGCGCTTGTCATACGCGTCTCGGACCGCCCTTGTCGCATTTGCTGCAGGAGGCACTGGGACAATTTGAGGGATATCGAGTTTGATGAAGTTCAAAGCGGTGTTGTTGTTGGTTGCTATCTACAAAATTGAGTACCAATTTTAGTTGTAAAATCATTATAAAAATAATTACCCATGTATTTAAGAAAAGCAATTATTTAAACAAGACTAAGAACCATATTTCACTCTACCTCGTGACGGGTTTACCACGGATCACAGAGCAAGTTATTTAGGTGGGTAACCATTTTACCAATTGCAACCATTTTGAAACTCTTAGATCCTTGCGGGATCTATCGACATCCATTATGTCTTAGGCATGTTTGATCCCTTCTTACACCAACTCCCTTGTTATTCCCAAATGACTCGGCTAGTGCTCGACGCCACTTAAGTGTCAAAAGAAATTTGTAAGTCGTTCGTCAAGACACACGTTGGTACTCTCGACCAATTATTGGCTCGTGCTAAAGCTCGACACCCAACCTTACGAGTTGCCACACTCACCTTCCACATAGCTCCACAAGGAATGACTCGTGCTAAAACTCGACAATCATCCAAGCTTCGCTAGATTTGGGTGGTGTCGTCTTACGGATGATGTGTGACTTACTTTTGAAAAACGAGTTTTTGTTTTTCCGGTTAAACCAATTTTAACTCGTTTGACAAATTAACAAATAAGTGATAAAACCATCTTTTGGCCACTTTTAATATAATACCATTTTTATATTAATCTTGTTAATTCTATGCGCTTGAAATAAGTAAACCAATTTTACAAATCTTGTGTTTTATATAGTTTTAAAAAATTATCCAGCATGCGATTTCTATTTATCCATGCAAGAAATAAATATAAAAACACAACCACGCATAGTCCGGTAACATGCCCAAAAATCCTATGTGTTTTTCCCATGAGCCAAACAGGGAAAACAAGGCTATCTAGGGACAACAACCATAGATCCTCGTTGTGTGGGCTCCTCCAAATCCGGCATCTCTATTAGCACCTCGGACTCGTCTCACCAAGATGTCACTGCCGTGACTCCCATGGTATAAAATAATCTACTAAACTAGGTACAAATACATAGTAATAAGGAAATGGCGCGCATGCCGCGATCCTACCAAACTACTACATGTACAAAGAGTAAAAGAAACGGCATGCAAGCTGCACCCAAAATATATTACAACAAATACGGCCCGCAGAACACCAAAACCAAACAAACAATCCACAACAACACATAGGGCAATGGACATCTAATGTTACCGAACAACACAAACAAACACAACCAAGCAAATCCACATGGTGTGCCACTCAAAAACCATGTCAACTATATTTTGATCAAGATTGTCATCAAAACACCCAAGGTACAAAAAACAATCCTTGTACATATGCATTAGTGATTTTAAGACCTAGTTTAAAATCAAATATTCATATATACACCTATAAGTATACGTTTTTATGCACTTCATGCCAAGTCATACAAAACATATAAATATAGGAATCAAAATATAATGGGATACAACCAGTGGTGTTGCCGGAACCAATACTTGGCGTTTGACCAAATAGGCTCATGCTTCATCAGTAATGGCACCAACACGTGTGTGTCAGCGGCCATAATCTAACAATTTCCTTGTTGCTCGTTTAAAAAAATGGGCATTATAATTAATATATACATACACACACACACATATATAGGGAGAAGTTCAATCGAGAACTATTTTTCATACGAGAACGGCGAGGACTGTTTGTAACAACATTAATAACTCATTACTGTAAGTATTTTGGTCTTTTATATATTAATCTAATCGTAAATTGTGTCCGGGTGAACCGTCATTAATTTGCAAGGCTTGATTTCAAAAATCCCTCATTAATGTGTCATTAATGAGCAATTAATGTGTCATTAATGAAGCATAAATGAGTCGCTAAATTTTCTAAGCCATTGATTAATTCTAATCAAGCGCTAAGATTGGTTCTCGCCGTTCTCGTACGAAAAACAATTCTCATTCGAACTCTCCCCTATATATATATATATATAGGTCATATGTTTAAACATAGTCACTAAAGTCCGAATCTGGACAATTAGAATTTTTAAATCAATGGTCAAGATATAATGATGGTATTATTGTAATTAATTAAATAATTATAAGATGTATTTATAGAAGGAAGGTATTATGAAAATCCCCCAACCCAAAAATCACACCCCCTCCTTTTTTTCCTTCTATGATTCGTCCAGCCGAAAATGATAATTTGTCCAACTGAAAATGATAATATTTTCCGGTTGAAAATGATAAAAATATACATCATTTAAAATGATAACATTATCCAAATGAAAATGATAAAAATAAACTTCTTTCAGCCAAAAATGATATAAATACATATATTTTCAGATGAAAATGATAACAATTCTAAGTTGAAAATGATAGCAATTTACTTCAAAATGATATCTAGATAAAAATAGACTCATTTTCAGTCGAAATGATATAAAATACATATGTTTTTAACCGAAAATGATATAAATACACTCCTTTTAGCCGAAAATAATATAAATACACATGTTACCCAGCCGAAAATGATATAAATTCACATGATTTCAAAATGATAACATTTTGGTATCATTTTCATATGGTTTGCATTTTCAAAATAAATTTTTCAGAAATATAGGAAGAGTGGTCTTGTTTGAAAGAGGATTAAAAAATAAGTATATTGGTATAATTTTTTTTGCTTAAATTCTTAAAATTGAAATAGTTATAACCATTTAAAGATTTAAGATGTAAATAAAAATTAAAAAAAAACTTTTAGCAAGCCTTAAGAGGAGGCGTGGGTTTGGAAGTTTCCATAATACCCTTTTTCTATAATTAATTCTTATAATTAGTTACTAAATTACAATAATGTCATTATTAAATCTTGATCATTAATTTAAAAAATCTAATGGTCCAAATTTGGCTTTTGGGTTCTATGTTTAAGCATAAGACCTTTATTGATCCATTTTCTATATATAACCATTCTAAAATACATAACACGAAGAACACTTGGCGGCCTTTGACCTATTTAAGCTAAACGTAAAAAATTAATCACGTTTTTGTCCACCGAATGTGAGTATAAGGGAGATTTTGGAAACAAAATTAACAATCAATCCTTTTTTTCTCTTTCTATAGGTCATGTCCCTAGATTTCTCTCCTCAATCTCTCGACGATAATTAATACCCATTTCTCCCAAATGAACTGGGAAATTGACCGTAACACCCAACATTTTCCGTACAAATTTAAACTTTTTAAACATCTATTAAAAACCATCATTTGTCTATTCATTTTACATTCATGTCGAGGAAGCTTTATTTTGATTTACGAAAAGTTGGTTTTACTTGTTGTCTTAACTAGACGATCATTAATCAACGAATAAACAAAAGAAGAGCATATGTTATGTATATCCAAACATGTAACTATAGGGTCGTATCGAAGACTTTCCAAAAGCTTCTACCCGCCTCACCGGCACAAAGCTACTATTTATTTGCAGATACTAAAACATTTAACAACAGAGACGTTAGCGTAACGCTAGTGAGTGTACCAAAAACAGTTTAACTATATAAAGAAGTCATCATCACGTTTTAATTAACATGTCATCAAATAATCTTTAACACATAAAATGTGGGGGACAAGTCCACTAGACCTTGTATCTTCCACAGTGGCCAACCATGGTCAACAAGTCCACGCGGGGGTGTGTCCACATCTTCCGTCAAGGAGGAGGAGTACGAAGCATCCACCATACAACGGTTAACAGGAGTGAATGACCTGTTCCCCAAGTCCACTCTTGTATGCTTAGGTTCGGTGGGTTGTAAGCTCATTGAACCACACGGTCATAATGGGTACTATCATCCCCCTCCACTCTTTGCACCAATTCTACAACCACCCGTGTATCTAGGTTCCCAATTGCCGACAGACACATGAACCAATACACGTCATCCAATGGTTAGGAACTAACATGGTGCAAAGCACTAAATCTTAAACACAGGTCCGGACCATAAAGGCACAATCACAAACCCAAGCAAGTTAAACACATATAGCTCTTAACTTGCAAGAAACATCACATAGCCTTTCATGTATTCAAAGCTTGCAAAACACATGCTTAAACATTTCACATTATCATTAATATGATAATCAATAATAACAAATCACTTTGATGCCACAAATATGCACAATACATAATACAAGTACAAATATGATGAATTATTCGTTTATAAAACCAAAATAGTATCCGTAAGGTAAAAGGCACCGGTTTGAAGTGATGAGGATCACTTCTTATCAAAAACCAAAAGCTATATCACTTGAACAAAAGTCTTATAATCACAAAGCATAAGGTCAACTTAAATAAGTTAACTAAAATCAAGACTTCTAAGCCCTCCTCAACCAGCTAGATTATCGGATGATATTCAAGCACAATATTTGATTCAAGTGAAATGTCCGTAACAAGACGTACGGTGCACCAAATGTAATAGTATAATACCCCAGTAGTGCTCTGGCACATCATCTTTTAATGTCAATAATTTACATCTACAAAATTGTAATAAATGGTAAGCATATAATTAAAACGGAAAATCTAAAATTTCAAATAGTACACAATAATTTAGGGTTAATAATGGTTTAACCGTTCAGTTTTGATTTAACAATTATAGTTTTTTTTTTCAAGCAGTTTTACCATAAAGTTTGAATTTGTTATGATTTAATGCTCAGAGTTATACCTTCTTTTTTGTTTAAACTTTAAAGTTTTTCCCAAACGATTTAACCCTTAAATTTTTGGTAAAAAATGGTTTAACCCTCTAGGTTTTGTTAAGTTTTTAATAAAACTAAAATGCATAATTAATTAGAGAGGGTAAAATAAAAAATTATACAAAACTTAAGTGACTACTCAGCTTTTTTAACAAAACTTTAAGGTTTAAATCATTTGAAAAAAAACTTTGAGATTTAAATCATAAAAATTCAAAACTTTATGGTACTATTGTTTAGAAAAAAACTTTGATGCTTAAACCAAAAAAAAAAAAAAAAACTTTGACGGTTAAATCATTATTGACTCCAATAATATACTAACAAAACCCAATTGATTAAAACATCAACTTTTTTAACAAAAAAGGCGAAATAAGTAACTTTGAATCCATTCACAACTATAAAAGTAAGTGAAAACAACAATCGCCATCAAAATATCTTATAAAATTATCAACACCATAAACAAACCATATACAAAGTCTAAATTTAATCTATTTTGATAAACACCAACTTAAGATACTATGAACTAAATTAAAGACATGCTAAATACGCGTTATTGCTTATGACATTCTCAAAAGAAAGATTAACAAATGAATTGCACTAACTTTATGTTGATCGAGTGGGTTCACGATTCAATGTGTTTAAAGAACTTCATTCCCACCAAAACCAAATTGAATATATACTCAAGTTTTATTTAATTTGTTAAAGACAAATTTTAGCAATGGTATGCATTGCGTCAATCAAACTCATGCATTTGCAATTCTTCAATTTCTTTGTTAATGTATTTTTCAATATCTTATCGCAAGATTAAGAGGCTATGTAACTGATGATTGGATTATTATTATCTTTATAATAGCCTGTTTCCTAGTGGAAAGTTAATCTTAAGGATTCATCAATTGCTACATGACCAAGATAGGTGAGGATGAGCAAGGCCGTCTTAAGGGGCGGGCTACCCGCGCAACCGCCCAGGGCCCATGGCTAAAGGGGGCCCACAATTAGTATAGTTTATATATATATATATATATATGTATGTATGTATGTATGTATATGTGATGAAGTTTATTGAGCTCAAATGTCCAGATAGATAGAAAAAAGACTCAATTTCTTAGGCTCAATATTTGAAATGCAAACTTAGAAATTAAAATAGCAATCGGCTAGAAATCATGGACGCATAGCAACCTCGTAGAGAAAAAAAGTGAAATCATGTTGCAGCAAACTATTTGGCTATGGATTTGAAGCTATTGGTGATTGGTTCTCCTTTAACCCTTTCGTTTTTGCAAATGATGAAATACTTACAAACCACAATTGTAAATCATTCAATCCAGAATTATTTGGTCTTTCCTAAACACAATAGACGATTTCTTATAAAATGATCCGATCATCGGCAATTCACATCCTATAATTTCATAATTGGTGATTTCAGATTAGTCGGCGACTTGCAATTGTATATTGTTTTCGTTTTTAGTGAGATGATTTCTTTAACCCTTTAAGTAGAGTAAAAAATAGAGTTTTGGTAGATGGTAATAAGTTTCTTAAAATCAGTGTACCACATATGAGATCATATTTTATCATTTAAGCGAGACTCAAGAGTTTTGGTAATTAATTTGTATTTGATCTTTATTTCTTAAATTCAGATTATTGTTTCTTGTTTTGGTAATCAATTCGTATTTGAATAGTTGATTCTTGCAAAGTTGCAGAATAGGAAACAAATAGTGAGAGTCCTTCACTCATTTCAAAATCAAGGCTTCAAAGTTCAATTGTTCAAACTCTAATAAAACAGCTATAAAGTTTCTTTTATCTTCAATTTTTGTTATTGATTATTGATTATTAGTTAATTAATTTGTTATAGTTGTTTAAAATTACTTGCTTACTTCAGTCACTTGTTAATTGGTTACTTTAAATCACTTACTTGAAATTTAATCACTTGATGTCAACTATCAAATTTGTTGGTATCACTTATTTGAAATCTTGAAACATTTGAAAATTAACCAAATATTATTGATAAACAGTTAATTAGTTAATTAGTTATTTACTTTATTAGATAAACATGTTACTTGAATCACTTGATATCAAGTTAATTGGTTTGTTTACTTGAATCACTTTATAATTAATTAATAAATCAAGTTTTTCAAAATGCATTTATCCTGTAGTCAAAAAAGAAATAAAAGAAAAGAATTTGAAAACCTAAAACGATCTCAAAAAGAGTGAATGAATAGATTTACAATGAATTTGAAAACCTAAACAATTGTAAGTTTCTTATTCAACGTTTTTATATATTTTAGTTTTTTTTTGTAAATTTTAGTATTTTAAGGGGTCCATTTTTTAGTTTCGCCCTGAGCCCCAAAAATATTTGAGACGGCCCTGGACAGGGCCCGGTATTTAACACGCAGGATCATAGCAACAGCATTATGCCATTGTTGGTGCAAATATTCGCTCATTATGTTTTTGTTTCCAATATTTGTACCCTAAAAGTTAATCCTGTTTTAGGTCAAAAAAGAAACAGAACATATCAACTGTCACTCAAAACATGATATTATGTTAGTTATCTTCAAGATAAACTAGTATAATACTCACAAGTTACTTTAAGTGCGCCGTTCTTTTAGATCATAAATTTATATCTTTAAATTTGTATATTTTGTATGTGTCATCGTATATTATATTGAAGGAGGTGATACATAGGGTAAGGTTTAGTAAATACCTACAGAATCAATCACAGCCTTTAGATTTGGATGATCAATGGTCGGTTCTGTATTGATCCTTGTTCGTGATGAATACACTCTTCCATAACTAAATTCAATATATTTCTTTTACCTTTACAATGTTGATTCAAGAGAATTATTTCAGGGTCTGGGCTTATGTTATGAAGAACGCTTGCGCATGATAGCGAGGCATATTTTGATTAGAGACTTGCTTTATAAATTGTAATAAAAGAGATTTCATTGCCAAGTTATTGAAAGTGTTATTACAGTGGCAGCCATGGGTTTGGCAAATGGAGTCGTAACAAACATCGGACGATGAATTGTTGAGTAACTATAATCGACTTTCAGATTTGAGTCTCAAATTCAACAAAACTTATACCATGATGGATGTCTTCCAATGTACACAAACAAGGTTGAGATGGTTGCACTGTGCAACGGCTGGTGGATAATGACGAATCAAGTACTGGTCGGTGGTATGATATTATGAGAGTAAGTTAACTGGAACGAGAGTCGAGTTTGAGAAAACTATGAACGGAGGTTATGGATGGTTTTGCATGGTTTAAACTTTAAAGGACATGGTGGAAGGTTATGTGGGGGTTTATAACTTTAATCAATGGCTTGGATTTGAGTTTACATGGCCAAGATTGAAAGTTGATTGAATCTGAAGGTTGATGATGAGTTTTAGTTTTCTTTTGACCTACTCTCCATGAACAATGTACATATAGGAAATAATAGTTTTTGGTCAAAGAGCAAAACCAATAAACAGAATTAGAATAGCCTAAAGTACTTGCCTAAAAGGAGTGAAAAGGCAGCATTTTCAAGATTCGGCCTGCAACATACATAGCTTTATGTGCTACAGAACAAACATGATGTTCCTATGTTGTCCTTTCTTTCTCAAAGATTGAACAAATATCTTTCAACAAATTAATTACAAAAGTTATAGTATTTGAATAATAATCTAACAAAGGGTTACGGGTTAATCCAATCCGACCTGTGCAAACTTACCCCTTTTAACCAAAACCCGTTTTGACCCATTTTATAATCTAAGTAATCAACCCATATTACCATCTCTGAGCATGAATTTGAAAATTATCTCATTCTCGCTAAAGGTACCACCTTTGGAGGTGTACTATCTGGTTTTCAATGGGATCTTCTTTCTTCAATGTTAGCCTCAGGAACCCATGCTCACATCTACATTCGAGATTTAGCCATTAAAAGAACCTGATCTGACATTAAAAGCAACAATGAATTAGAAATGTTAAACAAGATGAAACCAGAAATCCATACAAGCATCCAAGTCTTAAACATAGACAAACAGAACTCTTAAAAGCCTTATATCTAATTAAAAGATTATTTAATTATTATTGTTTCCATTAAAAGAAAGGAAGTTAACAAGATGATTTCACAGAGAAGTTTTGGTCCATGTTTCTTCTTGAATCACAGATGGACAGATCTTGCAGTCAATACATTTTTTACTTATGAATTATGATTAAATGAACAAGCGAACAACTATCTAAAAGTATATTCAGCAGCAAATATCACGAAGAACAAAATGCAACTAAATCAAGTTGATATTTATTAACATGTTGAAATTACAGGTCATATGATATCAACCGCCCTTTCAAAACTTAAGCCATCTCTTCTCTTTTTCTTTGCTGGCAACTGCATTAGAAGCAGATGCATGAGCAGCTTCAACTTCTGCCAAAGTTTTTCGAGTCTCGTTGAGCTTCCTAACAGCTGCCTCATAAACCACCTTATCTCTCTTATTTCGAGTCACCATTTCTTCCAATTTTTGGACCCTACCCCTCAACTCCTTCACCTCATCATCAAATGCAACCAGAGCCCGCCTGTCTCCATTTTTTCCCTCGTGAAATTCTTTCTTTTGTTGTTTCTTGAATGACCCGATTTTCAATGATTCATCATGCATGGCTAACTGTGTGTTTATGAGACTAAAAATATCCGAGCTTGGTTCCTCCTCTTGTTTTGCAGCCCTAGCTGCCGCAGCAAATTTCTTATCACGTTTTCTTTTCCCACCTCTGTTCCGTTTTTTCTCTTGATTATCTTTATTTTCAATAGATTCTAGGGCATGATCAAGCGACTGCTTTGGAGGTAGTACTTTAACAGAAATGGGGTCCACTCGTCCTTGTAATTTCACACCTAAACCCATTCCTTCACGAAAACCCATGCTGGCCATCATTTTAGAAGCAATACCACGGGTGTGATTCTCCCATTCTGCAAAAATGGCGGTTTCAGTTTGTATGCCTCTTTGAAGGTTAGAACTGCCAAGAAACCCTAAACCTTCAGCGGTGTCTTCAATTTCCTTTTCAGTAACTTCATACTGATCTGATGATTCTGAATATGAATTGCTATCATCTTTGTCACTCACTTGGGCGTATTCAGATAAAGATATAGAATCATTCCTGACATTTAAGGAGCTACCATCATCTCGGAAAACAACCCGACCCGACCCGAGTTCATCATCCCATGACTCAAGTTCAGCTTCTCGCCATATTCCAGTTTTATTGTCGGAGGTTGCCCACACGTTGGACCCAACAAATGACTGAGTCCACTTCATTGGATAATATTTTTTCAATGATGATAATGGTAGATCAATGCCTGCTTCAACATAAACCAAAAACGTTTATGTATTTAGCATATGAGCCTAAATAAGAACCACTCTGAAGGTATACCAATTAGATTTACAATAAGAGAAAACATGCACCATGTGACGAGCGGCACTTTGTACCAAATCGACACCGTTGCTGCAGGAAGAACTTGCAAATCTGCATTTAGGTGGTGTAGCACTAGTTGGTATATCAGAGTAAACAAACCATTCCTTCAATTATTACAAATATTGACACACAAATTTTTTCAGTCAGGCCTAGTGCTGATACAAGGATAACAAGTAGTTCTATAACCAGTTATCTATAACCAATGTAGAACATAATCGGTAGTAAAAGGGAGACAGGTATATGTACCAACTGGTTTTCTGATGTTGGAGTAAGAATAGAAACTTTAGCATCACTAGAACCTTCCATTGCAACAATCAAACCATCATACCATCGTCCATCAGTGTGGCGAAACCTACATTTTGATCCAACAGAATATTCCTTCAGTGGTTCTACTTCTGCTTCTTTGGGATCATGAAGATCTTGATTGGCATCCTCGCATTCCTTCAATGGTTCCACTTTAACATCTTTGGAATCAAGAGGATCTTGATTCACCCCATTACTACCATCTTCTACCATCTGTAGGGAAATATCAACTTCTTGCAATAACCTGGCCCGTTTCAGGACAAAGAGCCCCTCTTCTGCGTCTTTAATAGCTTGAAGAAGCTCTGCGTGAACCTGATTAACGATATAAAAACGGTTATCAATTCCAAGAAGAGTACAGTATTATTATAATATGTCAACATACACATAGCGAACTGACCAACAAAGAATACAAAAGAAAATATAAGAAAAGAATAGCGTGACTACAAGATAATCTGGCGGTAGGCGAATCTACAAGCCTATTCAATCATGAAAATGAATAAATGATACAAGTCGTGATTGCTCATGGCTCTGTGTACAGTGCTCGTAAGAATAATCAACAAAGCACAATCTCAAAACCTAATCAGATGCTAGAAAAATTGAGAGGTTTTAGTTAAGTAGGAGCTATTCTGATTCGATTCTTTGGATTGTTATAATGTCTGACATGAATACTTTAATTCCTGCAGAACTTTTAACGGCAGCATTTATCTTGGAGAATAACAAATTCCACAAATCCAAAGTACTGATGAATCCGAAAGCTGCAGAGATCTTGACTCAAAAGTTTTTATCACATTCTTAAGGGAGTTAAAAACACAACCTCTAACTCTTAAGTCAGCTCCTACCAATGAAGCAAAACCACTTCCGGTACCAATTTACATCACTCAAAAATCTAAGTAAGAGTGAGCAACTGAACATTGGCAGCAATAAACGGTTCGTTGAAACAAAACCATCATTAATCTCCTTGAGCTAAAATATGAAACATAACTTGCATTTAAAAGATCAACGTAGACACGCACTAACCAGCAGATGGCAACTTCATAAAAGAAAACATATTGTAAGTATGTTAAGAACAGTGGTGTATAATACCTCGAGGATTTCTGGATTATCGGGGTCAGAGGCTAGGGCTTCATCAAGGGCGGCGATTGATTCTCTTTGTTCTTGTAATTGAAGCTCGAGTTGGTCTTCAAGAAGCCTTCTTTCTGCATCGTCCGCCATTATAGAGCTGAGGAATGAGGATGGGACCTTTTTCTGGATTTGTTTCCTCGGCGTCGAGGCCGGCCGATTTAGGTCACACGGGGATTAAGCGTTATGGTATAATGTTAATTATGTTATGAGTTCAAGTAGACCGACTCGTTGACGTTTTTAAGTCATTGATATTTACATCAACATTAACATTAGCGTTAAAATTAAGGTTTTATTTATAAAATTACGAGTATTAGACTTAGTAGAAGATATACATAGTGATTAAAATTATAGTAACATCTGAATAAGCTATACTTATAAACACTTAAACAAATAAATATTCTTATGAATCTCATCATTAATTGCAATCAAATTAAACGAAATATGAAAAGCAATGACACAATAATACATCTTTCTAGCAAGGTTGTGTATAAGGAGAGAACAACAAAAATAGATCTTTAAACAAAAAATGAATGTTTACAGATTCCTTCCGCGTGATCTTTTAATTTCTAAACAAAAACAGATATTTTAGCAAGGTTGTGTCATAAACCATTTCGCTCTTTCAAAATATATGTATTTCTAAAAGCATTATTTAGGTCTAATTTAATTTTAATTTACTCTCTACTTATGATATAGTATTTTCGAATTTCATGAACACAAACTCTATGCCTTAGATATTTGATTTTTGTTAAATAGTACTTAAATTTTAAAAATTACGAACAAAATTTAAATCAGGACACAAAGTGAACTTTGTTAACTTTTACCACGTTGAAGTAGGAAAGCCCCAAATCTAATTGAATTTGTGATCAACACATAATCTTCTTCATCATCAACCATCGAATCAAATCAGGACACAACTTCACGCTTCATATAGAACAACATTATGAATCATGAATTAGAGTCTTTTAGTTCTTAAAACCTCCAAATAGAGGGCGATTTTACGGTATGATGAACTCAGCGATGAAATGAGGAAACAATCGACAATGGCTAAAGAAATCTTGAAGAAGGGTGAAGGGCATGGTTCTAAACAATATAAGACGTGACGTGGCGGCAAGGTCAAGCCTAAAGCTTTAAGAGCAATGACGTTTTTTAAGGCGGCAAATTTGTATATATTTCATATTTTATATATATCCAATTTATTTATTATTATTAATATACAAATTACACAAAGTTGTACAAATTAGGAACAAAGGAACATATACAAATTATAAATTTATAGAAGTTCAATACACGCGATCGCAAAACTTATACAAAAAAATCTAATTTTAAAAAAATGACTTTCTATGTCACGTCTTAAAAAACTCGCCAACTGGCGCGTAAAGGTGTTTCTTGACGTGTGCCACACCTAACACCCACGTCTAGAGTCATTTTTTAACGGCTGAATCACGCCTCACGCCTTACGCCTTGATGTCGTCATAACACGCCTTTTTAGAACACTGGTGAAGGGTGAAGGACCGGAGGCTTGTGGTTTATGGCTCTGGTGGAGGGAGAAAACAATCGGTCTTTGACAAAACAATCGGGTACCATGTGATTCAAAAAGATCCCCATGTTTTTCAGAATAGAGCTTGCCCAAAATACGGTCAATAAAGTCAAAATTGAGAAAAGATGGGTCGTGGAAGCTTAATTTTGAAATTACCATCGTTACAAGAAATTAAACAGTGGGCCAACGGGGCAGGTCTTAAAAGAAAAAAAATAAAAAACGAAAACATAGAAACACCTCTTTTGCAGACGTTTTATCTCGTTGGTTCCACATAAACCCTAAAATCGCTCCCAATTGTTGCACGAATTCCACCGTCGATCGGAGTTCCCTGTTGCTCGACTTCCACCACCTTGGATATTCGATCGCTGTTCAAACCTACGACTTGATCCCAAAACCCATAATTTTACTTCATGGCGTCTAAGAAGAAGGAATCAGAAGGCATCGCTCTTCTTTCTATGTACGGTGATGAAGACGATGATATGGAAGAAGACATAAATAACGACAACAACAACGATAGCGATACCGCGCTGGTGGAAAATGAAGCCGCGAATATGGAAGAAGATGATTCAATGGCCCTAAACAATATCAATAATGTTAGTTTACGTTATGGAAACAGCATTGATCCGGTTTTTAGTTTGGATTCTGCTAATGATAACTTGACACCGGTTTCTATGGACAATTCGACACCACCTCAAGCTCAAGCTCAAGCTCAACAAGTTATTAATAGGAAGGGGACTCTAACGATTGTCGATTACGGGAATGATGAGGTGACGTTGTCACCTGAAGCGGAGGTAATGTCGTATACTTTATTTGTTTGTCTGTTTGTATACATTAGATTTTGATTCTGTAGAGTTGTGAGATATTTTTTGTCTTGCGTAGGCTATTGATTTATGAATCATTCGGAAAGGGTACAATTTGAGACCTTGACACCCCCTGCCTCCTTACACTTTAAACGATGGAGTGCATTTCCTGCTGGTTAGACACATAGCATTCATTATAAATTCACAAAAAGATGCATCTAACCGATTGTTACATCAACTATCTTATTTACAACTACTTTAATATTTCTATTTTTAAACCAATCATATAGCAATGACACCACTTGGGTAACCAAACAGATACACTTTTTCTAATATATTTAAATATGCATGCATCTAAGGTATATGATGACACGTTTCTGTATTAACTTAACTAGACAGATCCACGAGGTTGCTTCTTATGTCATGGTTGACATTCAGAATTGCATTGTTTTGTAGTTCTGAAATGTGGTGTTTGTTTTCCTGGTTTATGTACTGAAAGCTGTTTTTGGTTTCAGGAAGGGGAAATAGTAGCTACAGGTCGAGTAATGTTTGGTGCAGAGCTTCAAACTGTAAATGGTATGTGCTTGTCATTTTGCAACGTTTTGTGGTAATATGAATGATAATGACGGGATTCATGGCTTCTGATATATTTTTAAGGTTAAGAGAGGCTTGAAACATTTTAATATTGCAACATTTTATGCATTTAAGAGTGTTGAAAGACTGAAATATGTAGTCGTACTATTTAATCCTGAAATTTTGCATCTGAGAATTGATGGTGGAGAGTCTATTGGCGTGAATGCGTGATTCTTGTAGTCAATGCACTAATACCTTGGAAGGTATTTTAATTCTCTCATTATTTCATTTGGATCATTTTATGGTGCTGTACTTTGGTATGTTTATTGTTTAGGTATAATAAACTAGCAAAGTACTGCACAATGTGGGGTACTTTTTTCCTCATGTTTTATGGTGTAGATTCCTAGGTTTAGAATGCTTTCCAGAAGTCAAAACCAATTTGGTTAGGTTTTGAAACAAAGATTAGAATTTGAAGTAAATCGGGCACTTGGTACAATGAAGAAATTTTCACAAAATCCATTTCTTGGTCTGTTACACTCTCCATCAGTATCTTGTATCAAATGATTACAATGAAGAAACTCTCTTACAAGCTTTTCTATGTTTGACGAACTTAAAAATTAATTAATCTTATATTGTAATCCCTGTATGTAGTATATATAAGTAGACGAGGCATCGACATTGCTGTAAGTAATAGTTTACCGTATGCAAGATAATTATCATTATCAAAATCATGTAACATTTCAAAGTATGGTGTGAATAGCATGGAGCATATTTTAATTATAAATCAATTTATGAATGGTTCATAAACATAAAATAATCATATATCAATCTTGGGTGAACACAGAGACCACTGATATTCAATCAAGTACAATCTCATAAATGTTTGGTGTTGGGTTAACATGATAATTACTACACTTCACCTTTATGAGCTATCAAATCTCCAAACTCAGGCGTTTTTTTATTTCTGTCTTCGTCATGTGCAGGAACACCACCAGGAACACAATCAACTCCTCAATTATCTGAAAATGCTGATCAGTCACAATCTGATGCATTCAACCTTAAGGGGAATAATGAATCAGAATCTGGAGAGCCTGAAGAAGCTGTTAATATTACTGAAGATGGGCAGAAGGAAATCGATGTGTTGGATCAGTTTCTCCCGCCACCACCAATAACAAAGTGCTCTGATGAACTGCAAGTAAGTGTATTTGTATTTATACGTATCTCCTTTCAGATACTTATTTGTCAAGCTTGTCAAATCCAATGTCTTCAAGTCAGTGTTGTAAATATCGGTCTCTGTGGCCGATAAATCGGTGCCTTGGCGGTTTTTGGCGGCCAACCGACCTAGAAATTATAGGATCGGTCAAACTTATCGGGCATGGTCAAAATCGGTGCTAGACGGTCCTCG
>JAUEJL010071517.1:0-16526 GCA_032274825.1 Drosophyllum lusitanicum | reverse complement strand
GATCTCCCCCCTTCTTATCCTGTTTCCCTATAATGATTAGGAAACACAAGGAATTTTTATATTTTCATTGTCTATTTTCTGCTGTTGGTGTGCTTTCGGCTGTAGAGTTAGCAGAAACAAAATCTCTTCTAGTCAGTTGCGTCAGTCCAGGCCTATTGGATATGTTTACTTGGGTAGTCATGACATGGTTTATGGAATAACTGTCATATTCTAAGATCATTGTTGTTTATGTTTCATTGGTGTTTTTTATGCATGCATATAGTTATCTATATGGTTATCTTAATGTGCATATCACTATTGTTGAATATATTTTCTCTGTAAATGAAATTTTACAAATTGTTTCTGGCAACTTATAAGTTTGTGCATGTACAATCTTCTTAAGGGGAATTATGATGCTGTAGTTGCACGCGGTCTGATTTTTTTTTTCTTATAAAATCCGTGGCACTACGGTTTTGGCTTGTAAAGGTAGAAGATGGTTCTCTAAAAATGATTGATTTGTTTTTAAAATTTTGTGAAACATCTTGTGTGCTTACTGTGCTGGCCGCTTGGCTATTTTGGAGAATGCTGATATTCAATGTTGTTCGTAGACTTGCACACCATATAGTAGACTAGTATGCTTGAAGGAAGTTACTACTTTAACTCCTTATTTTTTTTTACCTTGGGCTTTAATTGTTGACTTGTCTTCCTAGAAACCACCAAAGGATTGTCACTTCGTGTTGTTAGTTCAAGAATGCAAGAAAAAACCTGCATCATCTAAGTTAACCAAAAAAGAAAGATTGTGGTTGTTACTAACCATAGTATTCTTTGTTGTTAATGATAAAACCCACTAACTAATTAGTAGGGGTGTGTTCGGTTCTGGACTAGAACCGAAAGAGCTGATAACCGAAACTGATGAAGACTAGAAACAAAAACTGAACTGATATAAGGGATACGCTTCTGGTTCTGGTTCCGGTTATTAAGCAGTTATTCCGGGTATGGAACTGGATAAGATTGAAAGGTTACTTTGGAACCAGTTTCAAGAGTGGGAACCGAAAATAACCGATAACCTGTGAATATTTTTGCTATTAAAGGCAAATATGACACATTTATACTAGTTCTTTTACCTATGAAGGTTAACTAATAACCAAACAACTAAACGGTTTAAAGTTAACACTAAAAATACTTGAACTCATAAGTGAACATGAATGCATCTTCGACACTAATATATGACCAATAAATAATAATTCATTGACTTCATTCTTACAAACAATAACCATTAACCATATCACCAATGATAATAGTTCAATAACCAAGCATATCACCAAAAATAATAGTTCATAGCCAACCATATGACAAAGACAAAATCACATACCAACCGGTTCCGGTTCTAGGACCAAACTACCCGATAACCGGTGGAACCGAAAGAATCGAAAACCGAAAATGAGGTTTTGGGAGAACCGATAACCGGAACGAATACTCTAACCCGGTTCCAGTTCGGTTTTTCGGTCAAAAAGCTCATCCCTTCCAATTAGGGTTAGTGTGTATTCATTCCATTATACAAAAAATATATTTTATGCTTCTTTGCTATACCATGGTTTTAAATTATATACAGATACACTCATAGTCCAAAGGCTATAAGCTTGGTTTTAAAAGGCGTGAGGCATTGCAAAGCGTTGAGGGTCCAGAAGCCGAGGCATGATGCCCTTGCATCACGCACCTGAGGCGGCCTTTATTGACAAAATACTTTTAATTTAACCCCCTCCTCCTAGCACATTTTATCTTAAATACTTAATAATAAAATACTTCACTTATAACCAAAAGTATTTGTAAAGGAGTTCAAGAAGTAACATTATCATCATAACAGGTCCGGAAATCATAGTATAGAATCTTGAATAACAAAACAACTTCTCTAAAGTCTAAACTCAATTGATTAACTAATATTCCCTAAGATCAGCATCGTCAAATCCTCAAATATCTCATGTTACTCTGCATCTCTCTCTCTCTCTGTTTTTTTTTGTGTGTGTGCATAAATGGCCTTGTTTCTTCCTTGTGGGCATTTTTGGCACTCTGCAACAAAGGAGAATTCCCCAATAAAATGGCATTTTAAACGATATACTCCACCCTTATATACATTAGCACAAAAGTGGCAAGTAAAATCATTCCTATTATTAGGATCTTGAGTTCCATATTTTCTACCCGGATCACATGATGTATTGCTTGACCCGGTGGTTGCATCTATACTAAAAGTAACAAAAAAAAACCAATAATTATATAAAAAATAGAGTGATGAGTTACTTTTAAAACAATATAAAATCAAGGTAATAAACTTAACCAACAAAATAAAGGTAAAAAAAAGATAGCTTTGAAGCTGATTTTGTGTTTCCAATGGAGAGTTACCTTTAGAACAGTATTTACAACTCCGATTTTGAACCTGGATGCACGATTTTCAGCTTTGAACTTCGATTTCGAGTTTAAAAGGGGCTGCAACTTTAAAATTGACAGCAGTAGGATGCGACTTGGAGTTTGATTTCGAGTTTAACAGGGGCTGCCACTTCAAAATTGGCAGTATAGGATGTGACTTGGAGTTCAACAGGAGACATCGGTGTCGGGGAGAAAGGGCGAGTCGATTTTAGGTCACAATTGACCGTTAAAACAATCGTTCTTATTATAGGCCCATTCCTTAGTTTCTAAAAGCCCAATAAAATAGCAGCTACACTAGAGGTGCACATTTTGCGGTCCAGTCCCCTGGCAGTCTGGTCGAACGATCTTCGGTCTGGTCCCGGCGATCTCAGGTGGTCTTTTTAGGTCTGGTCCCGAGCGGTCTCTGCTTTCAGTCTGTTATTTCAGAACATTACATATTATGTCATTATGTGCAATCAGAACATTAAAGTGGTTTGTTTGATTGTTTGTTGCATCTTGATTGAATCTCAGAGTGATTTTTATACTGACCAGTTGCCTGAATTTGTCTGTTTTCCAGCCATTCGCTCCGATTCTACTGAAGAATGATGCAGGAAGTCGTCTACATGTTCTGCTTTTCATCTTTACTAAGCTGATTATGGATTTGAGTTGTAATCGTGTTTATATCACTTCACTTGGGAACCAATTATGTTGGGCGTAAATTTATTGCCTACAATAAAATTTGTACTGTTTTACTGAACGTAAATGCTCATTTTGTGTTCTGATTATTATTATTATTACTCATTCTATAATAATTGTTGATTAATTTGGTGATGATTGGTGGCTTGGAGCCTGATAATTGGCCAAATTTTGGTTTGACATCCAGTAATCTGAAATTTGAAGTGCAGGCTCAAGGTGCAGATAAAAAATGTACAGAATAAAAGGCACACCCTATTCAAGGCCATGATGGTATTAGTGTAATAAATGATTGAACATGTTTAAATGGGATGCTAGTTATCAACATGTATCTCTCTCTACTCTAATTTCTAGTTTCTACTACTTGATGAGTAGGAGGAGGAGGAGCAGCAGCAGCAGCAGCTTCATCATCAGATGGTTGATGCTGATGTGGAGTTGGGGGAGGGCTGGTGATATTATTATCTTCAGTTGCTAAGAAATCATCAACGTCCTCTTCTGGTGCATTACTAGTTGTTTTCTTTGATTCCTCCTGCTGTTCTTTTTCCTGATGAAAAGTTTTTGCAATTGCAGAGAGCTTTTGATGAAACGAACCTTCAGACTGAAGCATGCTTTTATTCTCATACAAGAATATGAATAGATAAATAATAAGAGCAGAAGTTGATGATACACCAGCAACAATAAAAAGCCCCTGAAAGCTTTTCAATGAGAGTCTGCCAGAACCCGAACTCGAACCCCCATTTTCATCACTGCAATCTCTTCCTTGTCCCAACCATATTTCTGATATTTCTGTTAGATTCTTTTCTGTGACTTGTAAGAGTGCTTTTGAAACAAGCGGTAGCAGCGGAGACCCTTTTGGAAATGCCTGTGGAAGTAATAATTACAATCAATCAAAATCTCAAGAAACTCACTAGTAGCTACCAGCAGTTAGATAAATTAGTTAAGAAAGAGATTGGGAGGGAGTTACAAAGCCAAAGCCTGCTGTTTTATAGGTTGGACCAGCCATAATGTACTTGTTACGGTGTTTTGCCAGAAACAGCTTCAGATAAGGAAGCTCATCAAAAATGGCAGAAACTCCATCATGTTTACTCCCTCTTGAAAGGGCATCATCATACTCTTGTAAGCTGCTATAACTCTTTAAGTTATCATCTTTAAAACCCATATCTTTCAACATCTGTGCAACAAAAGACCCATCTTTATACCCTACATTGTCTCCTTGTCTCATGAGATCATGGATGTCTTTGAAGTCTGGTTGAAGCTGCTGTACTGTCAACATGGATGTTAAGCTTGCTATGTAGCTTGATTGTAGTACCAGAACCACAAATACCCACACAATCACCACAAATCTTGAGAAGTTGCTTATCATCTTCTCCTCTGCATCATGGGGCAATTCATAATATTCATTCCTTCATCAACAAGCGTTTTGAACTTCAAAAAAAAAAAAAAAAGGACCCCTCAACTTACTGTGAGCAAATACTAGCGTGGAGAAAGAAAACCAGAAGATCATCCCGACTTGTTTATATGGACGTCCTCGGAACTCTCTGTTTACCCTATGCTCGAGAACCCAAACCACAACCCCAGTATAGATAAATAAACCAAATGCTGTTAACCATAGTTGCTTCTCCAAGGGCTTCATGAATATCCATGCATTCTTTCTGTCATCCTTTTTGATTGGCACAATCATTGACACTCCAGACTCTGTATATGGCAATGTAAAGTCGACATAGTTTGACCTATTTGCCCGGATGGTCACATCTCCAATCACCACATCAAACTCCTGCTTCACATTCATTTCCAAAACATCACCAATTGGATTTTCTTTGAAAAAAATTTGATCAGCAAAGTTAAGATGATATGTACCTCACGGACTATCTGGTAAACGAGTTCATCGTAGCTTCCTGAAGCTGCACCTTCTTCAATGTTAAACTGAATATACTCAAAGGCTGGTGGTGGAATTGGTACTCGTTGCATTACTGCCTCAAAAACGTCAACGCAGAAGCCAGTTGGTTTGATCTTGTTTGCTTTGTTCTGATCAATAAACTCAGGGAACCCGCCTTTTGCTGGATATCCAACTTTTAACTTGCTCTCTTTTGTAGCTGGGATCTCCCAACCTTGAGGTTTTTGGTGTCCGCCACCAGGCCATATGATAGTTTCTTTAAAACGATTCTTGAAACCATTACCCCTCAGAGTCCACAAGTTGATAGATTTCTCCTCCCCCCCAACTATGTTCACTATTTGGTAATCTGACGATTGTAGTTGTCCATCAACAAGAACAAAATCACCACTCAACATTTTAAGTTTTGTCTTGCGGATCTCCGAGAGTAACCTTGATCCTAGTTTGGAGGTTCCAATGGCATCTAGATCTGTTACAGGCTTCTTTTGTCGATGAAAAGTAGTAGCACGACCAACTCTCTCCACTGCGGTTGCTAGTGCATAAGTGGTATCGTATGACCATAATCCAAACACATCAACTTTGTGTGTCCCTTTCCATCTTTTTTCAAAGTTTTTTAGGTCAATGGATGTCGGAATGTAGGGCTTTACCCCCACCACTCCGTGCATCGAATCTTTGATATCACTAGGATCCAAAGTATGCAAAAGACTGGTGACGACGTCAGTGATAATCCAGGCATATCCCGTTTGCATCAGTCCTGCTTGTTTTGCTTTCTTGAAAAACCGGGAAGCCAAGTCAGGTAACAAATGAACAACAAAAACTCGTGTTTGATTCCTTTTTAAGTCGTAGAGCTTGTTAGAAATCACATCATCTGAAGCAACACGAGATATGGGAATTCGGCGTTTGATATGGGCATCGACATTCAACAAGGCCTCAGTCAAAGAGGGAATCAAGTCAGTGCCAAAATCATCATCTTGGTAAACAAACACCACCTGGCGCCAACTAAAAGACTTAATGAGTGCTGCTATGGGTTGGGCTTGTGAGGATGAAGGGCGTGATACTCGGATGAAGTAGGGATTCTCCTTGGGGGAGATCGAAGGGGTGGTAGCCAGGGATAGTATTGGAATCTTAGCTTTGTTTCCAATGTCGACTACAAAATCTGCTTGTGACGATCTCTGAGGTCCTATTATTGCCATTACTTGAACATCTTTTATAAGTTGTATAGCTGCAAGAATCCAACCATATAAAACGGAAAAGAGAAAAACAAGTTGTTTGAAGATATTTCATTTCTATATAAATTCGTAAAAGAAAATGATTATACGCAGAAGCAGAAGGTATAGGAGAAGGGAAGTTACCTGCAGAAGCAGCTTCAACTCTGTCAAATTTGGAGTCACGGAAGTGGGGGACGATTTTGGTTTTGTAGTTGTGCTTTTGATAAAAATCCTCGAGAGCCATTTTAATGCAGGTCATGCTTGTGTTCCCGATGCTTGATTCCATATCAAGGATCACACCTATTCTTATCTCTATCACCCCATTGGCGCCGGTGCCGGTGCCTGTATGTATTAAGTTGAAGATGATAACAAGGAGTATGAGGAGCATCTTTAACTAGTATTTGACTGAATTTTCGTTTGAAACTCAGGAATCTAATTTTAAATTAAACTTGGAGTAGAAGAAAGAGAATATGTAGCACTAGTAGTTAACAAGTGTAATTTGCTTGGAAAATATGGAATCTTGACTTTGTAAACAGCCTTCTTCGTACGTTTTTGACCATTTCTCCAATGCCATTTATTATTATTATTATTATTATTATTATTATTATTATTATAGGCCGGGGCCAGACCAAGTCAACCACAACAACCAAGTGCGTTCACCAAAAGCTACCTATGAATACATTTAACTTATAGGCAATTACAAGTGTGTTCACGAAAGCTACCTGTGGACACATGTATAAACATATAATTCAGCAGTACCATGTGATCATCAACTACACCTCATCCACGTAAGAGGCTTCTCAAGGAGTATGGCTGTGGCGACGGCGTCCGGGTCAGTTAGGTTTTGTTCACAATGAAGAGACAATAATTCGACATCGGTGGATAGTCCTAATCGTTAATGTTTTGGAGCGAAAGACGGTGGTCCTGGGGTCGAACGACAGCGAGAGTAAAGAGTAGATGTCATGAAGGAGTACAATACTCTATGAGAGGCGAATGATAAATTGGCCTATAACCTTGGATCTTAATTTGTTGGTGACTTGATACTATGATCAATTTGGTAAAAAGACTTATGTTGAAAGTCTATTGGATCAACTATAGGTGTTTGTTTTATCATAGCAATCAATCAACCAAGAATTGCCATCAAGAGAAAGGGTATAGGATCTAAGGTTAAATCATCAGTCAACCAAAGTAAAATTATAGTGATTGTATCTTTTGTTTAAATTGTCCATAATGATGTGATTAAATTCATCATCATAAACCTCATCAATCTATCAAACCACTTCCTGAAAAAATATTACTACAAATCATTAACTCTGGAACTGTACAGTTAAATTTTTATTCTTGAAAAAATATTAAATACAAAAAATGGGCAATACTACTTAAGCTTGCTCCTGATTGCTGTATACACATCTTCCAGTTGTTTCACTACATCTCTCATTGAGGGTCTTCTGGTTGGTTCAGTTTGTGTACACCTCAAAGCAAGCTGAAGCACTTGTGTCACTTGTTCCCTTACAAATGAATCATACAGATCATCATAAAGACCTGGATCCACAACCACCTCGATTTCTAACTTTTCGTTCCAAACTGACCGCACCCACTTCACGATGTCCAATCCATCTGCAAATGAAGGATCGATGGCCTTCTTTCTGGTTATCAGTTCCAGTAACACAACACCATAACTGTACACATCAGACTCCATGCTTTTCGTGGATGCAAATGCATTTTCTGTCAATATTCAGTTCATCATACATATTATTGTACATACATGCATATTATTTAAATAATAAAAAAACTAAAAACAAAAGAAAACACATTTAGTTAGTTTACCTGGAGCAATGTAGCCAATTGTGCCACGGAGTGTGCCGCTCATTAGTCCCAGAGATGATTGATCCAGAAGCTTGGCAATGCCAAAATCTGAAATGTGAGGCTCCAACTCGCCATCTAAAAGAATATTCATGGGCTTGATATCTCTGTGAACTATAGGAGGATCACAGTCAAAATGGAGATATGCTAAACCATAGGCGATTCCAAGAGCTATGTTACAACGAATGCTCCAATCTAAAAACAGTGGCGGATATACCTCATGCAGAATATCATGAAGACTACCATTGTTCATATATCTGTACAATATCAAACCATAGTCTCTTTTCATCCAAAAATCTTCCAATCTCACAAGATTCCTGTGCCTCACCTTCCCGACAGTCTCAATCTCTCTGACCATGCTCTCTTTGCTGCCTTCAAGCACTAGTTTTTTCACAGCATAAACTCCATCCTGCAAGGAAGCTTTATACACAGTTCCATGGGATCCTCGCCCTATAATGTATCTGTCATTTAAATCCTCCGTAGCTTCCATTACTTTTTTAAATAAGATGTCATCCTCTTTATCACTAAACATCTCTTCCATATCATGTTTTACTCTTTGCCGGTACTGAAGCATGAAACCAAGTCCAACCACAACCGCAAACAAAAGTGCTGATGTCCCAAGGGCAACCATTGCGGTTTGGAACTTGGTAAGAACACCTTTCTGTTTGTCTGATGAAGGACGTCCAGGGGTACTACAATGTCTCAAATTTCTGCTGCCCCCATCACAATTACTATTATTCAGTCCACAATCAACACAAAGACCTGGATTCCCCAGGAATGAATAAATGGACGATGAGTTGACAAATTTCATCAATGCCGCTGGTATTGGACCCGTGAAGAGATTGTATGAGACGTTGAGGTCGGTTAGCACTCGAAGCTCTGCTAGTGATGCTAAAGTGCCAGTTAGATGATTGTGAGAAACATCCAACTTCTGTAACATCACCAGTTTATTGAAACCCGAAGGAATATCAGCGGTCAGACCATTTTTGCTGATATTCAATGTGACAAGTGCCTTGAGATCTACTATCGAAATAGGTATAGTTCCACCAAATGAATTTCCACCAAGTCGAAGATCTGTCAGAGCCTGGAATTTAGATATGAAAGCTGGGATGCTCCCTGACAATCGGTTTTCGCTTAAATCCAGAGTAAGTAACCCTGACATGGTCTGCAAAGCAGTTGGAATTGATCCATTCAACAAGTTATGACTCGCATCAAATTTCAACAACCTGCTGCAATTGGCTAGTTGAGATGGCAAAGGACCTACGAATGTGTTGTAAGATATGTTCAGACCCTGAAGCTGCAAAAGGTTTCCAAGCTCCTGTGGCAGAACACCAGAAAGCCTGTTCATGGAGAGGTTAATTGTTGTGATATTCGTAAGCTTACCAAAGCTAGCAGGAATGATTCCAGTGAACCTGTTGTTCCCGAGGTTCAAGAATGACAGGTTCGGATCATTCACAAAGTCAGGAAGAAGCCCACTGAGATTAGCACTGCTTAAAATCAATCTTTCAAGACTTGGGCAGTTGCCAAACTCAGAAGGAATACTCCCTTCAAGAAGATTAAACCCCAAAGCCAGCCTCTTCAGTTGGTTTCCATAGCAAAGATTTGGTGGAATTGGTCCAGTGAAGGAGTTGTTGTAGAAATCAAGTATGGTAAGGCTAGCATTGATTCCTAAGCTTTGAGGTATGATGCCAGAGAAATGATTATCAAACAGAGTGAACTCTTTCAAGTTCTTCATCTGGGAGACCTCGATTGGTAGTTCACCAAAAAGCCTATTCCCATAAAGAAGAAGGTACTCAAGGGTTTTAATTTTCCAAATACTCATTGGAACCTCACCTGTTAGACGATTGACAAACAAATAAAGAGATTTTAACTTGAGCATCCCAAGCTCGCTTGGAATACTACCCTCGAGTTGATTACGGTTTAGCTGAAGATCATTTAAGGACGTGCAATTGGCAAGCTCAGGTGGTATGTTTCCTGACAAGTGATTTATAGAAAGGTAAAGGAGAGTCATCTTGGTGAGCTGACCAAAGGAAGATGGGATTCGACCGGTTAACCCGCAATCCACAACCGCAAATTGTTCCAGGCTACTACAGTTTCCCAACTCAGGTGGAAGACTGACAAAGTGGACGTTGAAAGACAAATCTAAATAGATCAAGTTTTTGCAATTGCCACCCAAAGGAATTTTACCCTCCACACCAGCACTATGAACATCTAGATAAACAAGGTTGGCAAGATTGTTTAGGCTATCGGGCAATGATCCAGTAAACTGATTATTGTCGATACACAGTCGCTGGAGCATGCTCGCATTTCCCAAGTTTGATGGAATCGAATGAGTCAGCTGGTTGAAGCTGAGGAGAAGAACCTCCAAACTGGGAATGTGAAAGATGGATTCTGGTAAGGAACCGTTGAGTGAGTTATTAAAGAGGCTCAAGTATCTCAAATTTAACAAGTTACCAAGGCTGTCTGGTATCTTACCAGCAAGGATGTTGAGGGACAGGTCTAGCTGTTGAAGAAGACTGCAGTTCCCTATCTGTGAAGGAATTTGGCCTGAGATTTGGTTACAACTTAAATTCAATGATTTAACTTGGGTTAACTGGGAGATTTCTGGTCCTAACTCACCCGAAATTTGACAACTTGACAAGTCCAGAGAGACTACCTGCTTGTTATGGTCACAGACAACACCTACCCACAAACAAGGATCAGCATCAGAAGCATTCCAGGTTGACATCAGGGATGGGGGTACAGAAAGCCAGTGCCTTGACAGTGACAATAATGTTTGACCATCTGCGTTCAAACCAGATACAGAGTAGAATGGAGGGAGGAAACAAGCTACCATTGACAAGCAGATTAGATCAAGCTTGATTCTCATTGGTTATAGTAGAGTAGTAAACAAGGAAGAGGTAGGTGTGGCCAAAAGCAAGTGTTGTTGGAGTTATGAGCTGTAGGGAGATGAAGATACTGAATTAAGTGGTTCATTCAATAAGCAAACCAACCTGCTTGAACATTATTAATCTTGGTAAGTGTTAAAGAATTAAGAAAGACGGAATTCTAAGGAGAGAGAGGAAGTAGCTGCTTGAATACTAGTGGAAGTTGCATAATGAGGAGTCTACTCTACGAGGTTGTTGTCAAATCGAAATCATCAAAGGTCTTCATACTTTGTTATTGTGCTGCCAAGGTTTCCTCAAATTCCAGTCAAATCGATGATGATATGTTTCTCCACTGGCCATCAATCCTTTTTTTTTTTCATTATTTTAAAAGCCATAGAAAATGGTCTTTGAATTCTGATGTTCACACAAACCCATATGAAGCAAGTGTTAAAAAGACGAGAAAAGAGATTTGAGAGTAATTGATTCTGTAACAGTGGAATGCTCTGTTTCTTGAAAGTTGCAGTAGCACCCTTTTTGGCATATAGTTAGTTTCTTTGAAGAGAAGGCACAGGTAGATCTAGGGTTCAAGAGCTACATCAACCAATACATCTGTTCTTGAATCTTACCCAACTAAACCATCCATCTATATACATATAGTAAATAAATAAAAGGAAGAGTAAATTACATATATCTGTCATGTTTAGAGACATTTATTTGTTAAGTTTTATAATTCAAGTGCGCTCAATCTCACGCTTAATGATCAAGACATGGAGAATTTAATAATACAATTAAACTCAAAAGCATTAAATATATGAAGAATAAAATAACAGCATGTGAAGCCCACCCACCCAGCCACCACTCATCCATTAGTCCATGAATACCATTGCCATTTACACCTGGGAGACGGGGTTGGATCTTTGAAGTCTTTCTTTAAAACGTGCGCCATTTTTCATAAAGAAAACATAAATTCAACAGGCGTATTTTATATTGTCCATGTGTCTGCCGTTACAACGTCAACTGCTACCGAAATATTAACATTTTGCGATGCAACCAAACAGATGCGTACGCTGCCTGTGACCATTAGAATATACAACAAGAAAGAAACAAACAAACAAAAAAGTGCCGCCTTAATCTATCAATGACAACGACCCGGCCCCAATCATAATCATATTAAGTTAAACATGAAAATTAAAAAAAGAAAAAGAGGCAGATGCATTAAATAAGTTTAGTGTATCAATGATCATGAAAAGAGACAGACTTGGGTGGCCTATCTTATCTAGTATTAAAATATTAAAAAAGAAAAGAAAAAAGGAATCATGTATCAAGGATGTTTGAACCAGGAAGAGACATTGGGGAGGGGAGGGGAGGGGAGGGGTGTGGTGGAGATTGAGAGATCGATCTAATTTCGTATGCTTGTTGTAGTATCTTGAAGGCGCTTGACGACTTCCCTCATCGTGGGTCTTCTGGTTGGTTCCCATTCAGTACATTTCAAGCCTACCAACAACACATTTGTGACTTGCTCCCTTACCATGCTATCCTCTGCAACTTCGTCTAAAAGCCCTTCATCAACAATCATCTCAACTTCCTGAGTTTCGCTCCATGTAGACCTTACCCATGACACAATCTCCTTGTCTTCCAGCAACAAAGGATCTACATCTACTACCTTCTGTCTAGTTATAAGCTCTAGCAACACAACTCCATAACTATACACATCCGACTCCCTGCCTTTTGAGCTTCTGAAAGCATTTTCTGTAACATACAAGAACAAACCACCAAATAATATCATTAAACTCTATATTAATGATACATCCTTTTTTTTAATTGTATATTTATTATATATGTGTAACTCAATCTTTACCTGGAGCGATATATCCTATTGTGCCCATAAGTGTGGTGGTCGGTCGTGCAGCCGTAGAGTGATCGAGAAGCTTGGCAATGCCAAAGTCTGAGATATGAGGCTCCATATCACTATCCAAGAGAATATTCATGGGTTTGATATCTCGGTGCACAATCACAGGATCGCAGTCAAAATGTAGATAAGCCAAACCCTGGGCTGTTCCTAAAGCTATCTTGTACCGAATACTCCAGCTTAAACTTAAAGGTGGGTTTTTTTCGTAAAGAACATCATACAGACTACCATTTTCCATATACTTGTACAAGATCAAACCATAATCTTTTTTAATTAACATGTCTTGTATTGTCACAAGATTCCTATGTCTCACCTTCCCAACCGTCTCAACTTCTCTTTTCATACTTGTCTGCCCGCCTTTCATTCCTCCAAAAACAAGCTTCTTCACAGCATACACCCTGTTATCATCGGCCAAGGAAGCCTTGTACACACTCCCATGCCCTCCTCTCCCGATTATATACTTATCATTCAAATTCTCGGTAGCCTCTAGTACTTTTATGAGCAAAGACGAACCGTCACAAGCTTCAGCAATCGTGTCAGTTTCCTGTTTTTGTTTTCCGTGAACGAATACCAACAGATAAAGTACTAGGAAGACAATTAACACAAATAAACACATTCCAACGACTATCATCATCATGTATTGCTTTTTGCTAAGACGTTTCTGATTGCTTGATTCTACAACACAAGGTTTGATGTCTTTAACACAAGTCACCCCACAATCAGAAGCACAAAGACCTGAGTTTCCTAAGAAGGACGAGTTAGATATGTTGGGTGATGTGAACAATATTGCTGGTATTGGACCTGTGAAATGATTATAAGAGACATTCAAGGTCACCAGTCCACGGGTGTCACTAAGTGATGCTAAACTCCCAGTCAGATTGTTGTGTGAAACATCCAGATGTTGTAGCATGACCATCTTCCTAAAATCTGAAGGAATGCCACCAATCAGTCTGTTGCTGCTGAGATTCAACATATTCAAACTATGGAGCTCTGCTATCAATGAGGGGATCTTTCCACCAAATGAGTTCCCACCTAGTTGCAGACTTATTAAATCTTGAAGCTGAGATATGAAAAGTGGAATCCCCCCAGAAAAATTATTATCACCTAGAATTAAAGTAGACAAACGAGTCAACCTCCCAAATGAGGCTGGGATGGAGCCACTCAGCAAATTATGACTTGCATCAAATTCCAGCAACCTGCTACAATTGGACAGCTGAGATGGCAAAGGACCTTCAAGTTCGTTGTAGGAAATATTCAGCACTTGTAGCTGCACAAGATTTCCCAACTCCAGGGGTATGTGACCAACGAGTTTATTCATTGAGAGGTCAATTTCTGTGATTTTGGTATACTTTTCAAAGCTAGCTGGAATAACTCCATCGAAACCATTGCTTCTAAGATTCATGTATAGCAGCATCATGTTCTGGTTCTCCACAATCTCTGGAAGGAATCCCGTGAGGTTATTATGTTGCAAAATTAATCTTGTAAGACTAGAACAACTTCCGATATCAGGAGGCACACTACCTTCAAGATGATTAAAACCCAAAAGCAGCCTTTGCAGCTGCTTTCGAAAGCAAAGGTTGCGTGGAATTTTCCCACTGAAAGAGTTATTGGTGAAATCGACTACCGTCAAACTACTATTGATTCCCAACCCTTGAGGTATAACTCCGGTGAAACGATTATTGTACAGTGTAATCTCCCTCAATTGTTTCATTTCAGAAAGCTCGCTCGGTAGTTCCCCTGAAAGATTATTGTTGTATATGTTAAGCTTCTTGAGACCTTTAATCCTCCAAATTCCCATAGGTACCTCTCCAATCAAATCATTATCAAAGACTTGAAGTATCTGCAATTCACTTAACATCCCAAGTTCATTTGGGATATTGCCCTCAAGTTGGTTACCATGAAGTTCTAGACTAACCAATGATTTGCAATTGCCAAGCTCAGGTGGTATCTTTCCAGAAAAACGATTAAAAGAAAGGTGGAGGGTGGTCATTGCAATGAGTTTTCCCAAAGAGGAAGGGATAGAACCACTTAACCCACAGTTGACAGCAGCAAATTGGTTTACGTTGCTACAATTTCCCAAACCATGAGGAAGGACACCATGAAACTGGTTGAAAGAAATATCCAAATAGACCAACTTTTTAACGTTACCACCAGCCAAGTGGCCCAAGTCAATGCTACCCCTTAAACTGTTGTTATGAACATCAAAAGTAGTAAGCTCTGCAAGCTCATTTAGTAGTGTATTGGGCAATGCACCAGTTAACTGGTTGTTACCAAGCATGAGTATCTGAAGCTGACTACAGTTCCCAATGGATGAGGGAATAGAACCCGTAAAACGATTGCTGTCCAACTGCAAATCAACTAACTCACTCAGGTTACCGATGCTTAATGGAATCAGACCACTAAGCTGATTAGAACTGAGATATAAAGCTTCCAAATGGGGATTGTGAAAGGATGATTCAGGTATATAACCATAAAGAGAATTACCATAAACACTAAGAACTTGTAGATTTTGCAAATTCCACAGGCTTTCTGGTATTCTCCCTGTCAGATAGTTTAAGGAGAAATCAAGTTCCACAAGATGACTGCAATTCCCCAATTGCCAAGGGATAGAACCAGTGAGCTTATTGCTATAAAGACTTATTTGCCTTAAATAGATCAAGTTACCTAAACTTGATGGTATTCTTCCAGTAAGGACATTGTAAGAAAGATCCAAATAGTCAAGAAGGGTACAATTAGCCAATTGTGAAGGAAGTGAGCCAGATAAATGATTATAGCTCAAGTCGATAGATCTAAGATGCTTCAAGCTAGCAAGCTCTGGGCCTATATGACCAGAAATCAAGTAAGTAGACAAGTTGAGAGCAAGGACATGATTACTAGGGTTACAATGAACTCCAACCCATGAACAGGGTGTTGGAACAGAAGCATTCCAGGTAGAAGAGACGGATGGGGGTAGTGATGTCCAGTGGCTCATGAATGATAACAAGCTAAACCCATCAGAGGTTAAACCAGAGACAAGATAGAAGGATGGAGAGAAAAACACGAAAAAGAAAACAAAAGTGGGTATCTTTTCCATCTTGTTTAAGACGGGGGAATCCAAGAAACGGGCATACCAGGTTTCTTTATAAAAAAATGTCGTGGAGTAATTAAAGAAATGGGCATGAAAGGTGGTTTGAAGAACTCACGGAGGAGCTAGTTGAAGCAAGAAACTCACTCGGAGGGAAATGGAGTTGCTTCTGAGAAAATGCAGTACACGGAGAGCAGTGCAATGGGAAAAGGTGAGAGATGTTTGTTTGTAAATAGCATCAACGCGGTTTCAGGGTTTGACGGTTGGTCTTCGATCGTCTTCGTCATGAATGCAAAAGAGCAATCGAGAGCGAGAGAGACTTGCCACGTTGATGATACTCCACAATAAAGAAAGAAAGAAAGAAATAGCATCAAGAAAGCAACAACAGCTTCACAAATTTATTACAGACACTCGTACCTACAAGCTTTATTGATAATTTATTTATTATCTATTATTATTATATATATATATTCATGTTAACGAGGAAAAGAATTCATAATTATTTACGTAAAGGTATTCTTTTATATTCATTTAACTAAATATATGATACCAAAAGGGGCTTGCCCTGACGGTAGGGGAGTTTTCCTAGTGAAGGAGAGGTCTTGGGTTCGAGTCTCTCTGGAGGGTTTCTTCCTAGGAGTAGCTGAGGGTC
>JAUEJL010071506.1:0-16526 GCA_032274825.1 Drosophyllum lusitanicum | reverse complement strand
ACTTATTCTTCATCTCTTTTGTTCTTGTAATCAAATCAATTTCAATCCCTAATATACCATACGACTCCCAATTTCCTATTCCCTGTTTTTTATTATCTATTTGCTGAATTGATTCCTATCAATTGGGCCTTTCTTTCCCAGACTACTACGTAGCATTTTCCTTATCACCAAACCAAACAAATTCAGAGATAGCCGAATCCAGATTTGTGAATCCGAAAACTCTTGTCAGTGAATTTGATTCAGGTTCAGAAACGCCGCACAATTTCACATGTGATCGGGTTTCTGATAATATCTGTTTTCGGTAAGAATGTAAGATACAAATAGATGCAGATGAATGTTAGATATCCAGAAGATCGTCGAAATGACAATTGGAAAACATGCAACAATAAAATCCTTTAAGAACTTCAATACCTCTCACATTATAACTTAGCTGCTAGTACTACCACCAAACTTGGAGGAACAAATATTGGTTCTTGTATAATTTGTATCAGCTCATAATTTAATATAAAACTATGATATACACACCAATTGCCCCAATAGTCTTGATCATTTCTGTATCTAGAACCCACAGTAATCTTTAAGATTTCTGTATATAAAACCCACTGTTCCTTCAAAACTTTATAATGATTTAATCGTCTTTCGCTGCCACATAGCAGTTTCAGGATCAAGCCTCAATTCCCAAGTAGGCCAGTAGTGCAAATCCTGTTTCAATGTCAGCACTCGGGGCTTCCCATTGAGGTGCACTGTTTTTAGACGAACAAATTCCCCATTTTCTATTTCCTGTATACACCATGAAATGTGAATTTAGTCTCGATATTATAAATAAAAACACTTGGATGTACCTTGAGCAATGAAACTTACCTTTGTTACATTAACAAAAGCTTCCAAATCAGGTGTTGGTTTTCCATTAACTTCAACAATCCATTGAAGAGCGTATAGGCCATATCTGTGCACCGGACTTCCATGACACCACCTGAGAGTTACAATAATTTTAGCTCATAATGGAAGAAAGAACTAAGGTGGAAAAATGGGCAGGTCAAAACATCTTAGATGACCTTTTAGCCTATCGAAGGCGATACAGATATAATACTAACCAAAATCGACCCACTTGTATGTATATAAATTGGTCAAAGTCGACCTACCATACCTAGTTACATAAACACCATGGCCTTCATCGGGTAAAAACCCGAGTGCACGCACTGCTGGGTGAGGATCTTGTAAAAAACACCCACACCAATTGATGACACGTGTGGTTCCATATCCATCTCTCAAATCTGTTCCCACAAGAAGATCGACTTCACGCCCCTGAGAAATCACAAAGAATAACCATCATCAACAGCTCTCACAGTTGTTGAATATGTGGACCGATCAATAATCACTCTGCACATCGGCTAACCTGACGAAAGATGGTCAGCTCAAGTTGTCCTTCCATGTGATCATAGAGATCCAAGTTTTGGCATGCATCTTCAATATCATGAAAACATGTAATTGGCTTTTTATTAACTGCCAATACCATATCACCTTGTGTTAGAAGATTCTCAGCTTTAGATCCTGCTAAACAACCTTTGACCCGTAAAACTTGACGTCTAACAGGATCTGTTTTAACAAGTGCCTGAATCCATTGATCACTCAAACCAAAACTTCTAGCTTTTGAAAGCAAAGTAGGATAAAGCTCAACCTCCAATATCCTAACCACGGGCATTGGTCTACTGATACCATTTATGAGAAGAGGTGGTCCTTTTGCACCTGATATTATCTTTGTAAGTATTTCACTTATTGAACATATAGGGATACCCCTAACAAATTGATGATCTTCTGATGCATTAACCCCATATTTCAGCTGTGAATCAAACTTACTATAATCAGTGTTCTTACTTATGGAAGAAAAATAATAGAAAGTGAAGATTAAAAGTATAAAGTACAAACCTGAGTTGAAAAGCTCGCCCATATGGCTTTAACCCTTCCTTGCTCATCAGCAAGCACTCCAGAAAAAGTGCTGCCAAAATCTGCAAATTAAAAGCTGATGAACACTCTGTACTTAACTAATAGTTCAATTGTTCAAATAAAATTTGGAACAGTGAATAACGGGAAGGTACCAGTGTCGAGCTCGATTACTTCCATGTTGGTTGCTCTGTACCGAGGAGAATCAGCTGAGCTGATGTTTAAAGCAGCACATGGGTTTGTAACCACCGATTTTCTTGATGTTGCCTGTAAATTCCTACTTAACCCCACTAGATAAACAGATTCACCACGACGTAATGCAGGTTCTGACATGAAGCAACATAACACAATAATAAATCATTTTAATTAAGTGAGGCGAAAACAGGTGGATTTGTCAAAATGGGTAACTTAGGTACGAGCTGGGTTGACCCAGAATACTTTTTCCAAAATTTAATTGTTTTTATAATAGATAAAATAGTGTCTCAAATCTTTATTACATCATATTAATTCATTAATGATCTAACTTATTTAATAAAATGAGGAGATTTTGGGTAATGAACTACACTTTGTACAACTCTGGACCTGTTTACTTTAAAGCTAGTTTTTCTTTTCATTTAATTTACCAATTTGGCCTGTTGGAGATCAACCATAACCAGAAACTGACCCATTCATAAATTACTGGGTCAAAGTCTCCATCTCTACAATGGAAAAATAATAACCTACCAGTAAGAAGTTCAGCAGCTCTCACTGCAGAAGCCCCTGCAGATCCTAGTGCAGAAGGGTCATATGCAACAAGGGCATAGTTGTGAACAGGATGGAGAAAGACCACCTGCAAACCAAAAAAAAGTCAACCAAATTTCCTTTGGGTGCAAATTTGACTTATTAGATAAGAAGAGGGGAAAAAGAAGTCAACCTCTCCAGGGATTTCCACCGGGAAGGCAGCAAAGGAAAGCATAATATCTGATGCTGATATAGCAACGGTGTTCTTGTCAACAGCAACCAATCCCATGTTTTCAGAGTGATGTATGATCACCCCAGTTCCAAAAAAATGCTGTGAGTGGACCCCATCAAGCATGCATGATGATGGTACAAAAACCTGATAGTTCAAACACCAACAGGAATTCTTTGAGCAAAAGGGTACAAGAAAGACAAGGTAAATGAGTGAATCAAGCCCTAAAAGAATACAATTTACCTCAAACATGACAAGAGTCGGCTCTATAACACGCTCAGCAATGCAGCCATGAGCATCCATTACAACTGCATCTTCCTGGCTCTCAATTTTTGTTTCATTTATAATAGAATAATTGGCAAGCATACTTTCATCACCAGATAGCTCTTCCTCTACTCTCCGTTTTTTAATGCCATTGTCAGATTCAATTTTACTACTTGTTTCCATACTGCTAACACTACAAACATTAACCAATTGTTTACTGACATCTGGCAGAGCTTCCTTTCCAATCCACAGACCGGAAACATCATCACGATTGTAAATCTGAGGGGACGCATACCATTCATGCCGATCAACAGTAACTAGAACTGACTGCAACCAAAAAAAAAAAAAACTGTAAATTACCATTTTTCTGAATTGTAATATGCATCACCTTGTAACAAGAAGACATTTACAGATAGTTTTACCTTCCTTCTATGACGATCCATGTAGCTTATATATTCCAATGGAACCCTAGCTCCTCTAGATAGAGTAGATAGAACCCTGATAAGATCTTCAAGCTTTAAAATCTCTTCACCTGCAAACTTCATTATAATGGCATGCCTTGGAACCCCGGCTCTAAAAAGCATATATCTGTAGACAGCACAGTAGGTATATTTGAATGTAAATTCTTCTAAAAATTCACTCTGAGCAGTATCTGTAAAAGCAAATTACCCTGGTTCTGAGACATAGACTAGACCACATTGAAAACGAAAATTCCTAGCCTGTTTAAGAAGGAAAGTTAGTTAAAGAGCTATCATAAAAGAATAAAAGGCAATAATCAAAAAAGCAATAACCAAGTTAAAGATAATAAAACCAACCTGTTGGTAGGAAAGAGGGTGTATCACAGCACCACTAACTTCCAAGAAGTAGTTTGGGGTTATTGAGTGTAAATCCTGAACCTAAAGATAGCACATCAGGAACTGGTCAAACTTGGAAAATTTGTAATAATAACAATTTGAACTTACATGAACATGGAAACCAAAAACTTCAGTATCTCACCATCAATTGAACAGTCAAAGGTCTGCCACCTCTTTCAAGTTCTAACTCGACATTATGGCCAACGCTATCATCGAGTAGAGACTCCATTTTCAAAAACTGAGTAATGACCTGCATCAAGATTGTAAAATTAGAGACACGACACTAGAAAGCCAGGTCAAATGGTAAATTTGATTTCAAATTAAGTTCACATGCATCTAAAGTATGCTCTATAGAACAAACTACACACACCTCTTTATTCAAGCGAACAAGCACATCACCTGGCTCTAACTGATCATGAGCTGGGCCACCTGGCACCTGCAGAATGCCCACGATGTCATCGGACACAAAGTTACTAATGAACGCATACAATCTTCGGATTCATCAATACTTGGTGAAAATAGACTTACTACAGAATCAATAACGAGCATTCCAGTTTCGGATAGAGGAGATGCATGGCGCACCAACTAGTTCAATCAACAACTCAGATCAAGCTTCAAAAAGAACAAGAAAACAAGAGAAAAAAGAAAAGAAAAAAAGAAGTAAAAAAAGTATGAACCTGCTCTGTTTCACTCTGCAGACCAAGCCGACGGGTCTCATCAAATCCTTTGTGGAAAAATGTTGCCTGTATCAAACATATCATGCAACAGTAAATATAAAATAATTCAAAAAAATAAAGACATATTATTCAATAGCAATTCACTCCTTCACAACGGTTATAAGAAAACATTGAACAAAAATGTTCAGTAAAATAACATAACAAGACCAAAGGAGAAACCACAAACCTGGAGCGTACCACGAGGTATTGTAACAGCCTCCCATTTATCTTGAAAAGAATCTCTTCCCTTTTTCAAGAAATTCAAAGCCCTCACCACCTATAAAATCGCAAAAAAAATGTCTATGTTGGCTTGACATATTGCTTCTTCAGACAGTTTGACGATGCTAAGCTGGATATAAGAATTAAAGTATATATTTATACTTACTCGTTCTAAAGGTAAGAAAAATGCTGAAGCACTTGAAGACTTGCAGCCAGCATTTAAGGCAACCGCTCGTCCTTGCCAATCAATGACTGGGGAACCACTTGAACCACCTTTAGTACCTGAAGCCGCCTTTTGTAAATGAACAACAAAAAGTAATAGATTTGTTACCATAAACTTGAGTTGCAACAATCAGATCTGGTAAGAAATATATGTGCACAAAAATTGAAAATCCAAGAAACCAGCGCTACTTTTAGCACTTCATTCCGTGTCTAAAACTCATAAAATCAATCAAATATGACTTGACGGAGGACTATTATCGAGAAAAAAGGTAAAATATAAGCCCACCTGCATATAGAACGTATTGAAGTCGTTGTAGCCATCCCTGTAGCAGGCAGAAGACTCATAGTTAACATTTCATTTCATAAGTGGTGGTGAAACTTTCATGTATCTTTTAACTTGATTTCATACTCGATTTACAATATAAATGCTTGTAAACCGCATTCTTTCAATGGAATTCAGGACACGATATTTGAGAGTCAAACAAAAGAGGAAGTACGTACTTTTTATAATACGGTGCATCCCTATCTAAACGAGCAAGAGTACCAGCCAAAATAGAGACCTGTAAATGCGAACCGATAGTCATGATAGATTAACTTCTTACATAAATATTAAAATAAACAGGACCTAAGAAAAAAATAATCTGACAGGGGCAAGCACCCATTTTATGCAACAGATTAATACAGGTGGCAGCCAAAGAGAGGTCAGGAGTGTAGTGAAAAGATGAAATGGTCATGATTTTTATTTTTAATTAACCAATAAGAATTTGGACAATTTGAAGGACTCCAACATTACAATCAAAGAGTAATTTGAAATAAAAGTTTTTAATAGCATGAGCAAAAAGAACTACTCACTAAGACCAGAAATCATGTAAATAATCATAGTCATCAGAAACATGATATATACACCCACACACACCCACACACGTATGTGCGTATGCATGCATGCATGTATGTGTACCTTCTCGCCACTATCATTACCAACAACTCGAATTTCCAATCCAACAGAAGCAGCATCTGGAGCAAGAGGAATCTCTTCATAGCTCAGAAATTGAATTGCTGAAGGGTCATAGCGGAAAAACCCAAAATCATGAACCTAAATATTGAAGATATTATATCAGTATCATTACATTCAACGATGCACATATCACTGTAAAACAAACAAAAGGCAGACACATTCATGATTTTGAAATGTTTAATGATAAGAAATGAAAACTGTATGCAATAAGTTGGAAAAAGTAATAGAATATCATTTATAGAGGTGGTCTTTAATATGTCGTATGAGACCTAAAGACGAGCAAAGTTCAAAGATAACAAAATGGATGCTAAGATGCCTAAACATATTGATTGCATTCTTAATGCTAAAGAAAATCTCAATCATGTGAAAAGTTTGCTCATCTTTAAAGTTGACTTTGAAAAGAACTCAATAGCATGAATTGGGACTTTCTTTTGGACATTAAGGAAAAAATGGACTCTGGTAAAAAATGGAGAAAGTTGATGGGAGGCTGTATCATATCGGCTATAATTTCAGTCTTAATATACAGTTCTCCATCAAAAGAGTTTCTTAAGGATTGTGGTTAAGACAAGGAGATCCCATATCTCCTTAACTTTTATTATTGTTGCCAAAGCATGGCAGATATTAGATTTGGAAGCTTGAAATAATAATATCTTTAGACGGATTTCCATTGGTGGGCATGAACTGGATATTACACTACTTCAATACCCAGATGATGGATGCCGGTGCTGCATTTGGGAAGGTGTTGGATTGATTCTGATGTGGGCAATTTGGCATTGGAGAATCAAAATAGTGCATTTGGACCTGGAGAAGGTGGCTGCAAAAGGTGAAGATTTTGTTTCCTCCAATTCAAGCCTTGCCCTTATTGTGTATCTCAAAGGTTTAAGAAGGTGAAATTCAGTTGGAGACTTTAGGCCTAAAGCCTTGGCTGGAAGAAGGCCAATTACTGCCATTTACTCTCATTTTTTAGTTTGTTGTGGAGTTGATTGTTGGTTTTTAGTAGTTGCAGTTCCTCCTTGTAATGCCTATGTATTAGACATCTCTTGTCTCTTTTTTAGAGACTGATTTTCCATGTTTGGTGATGCCCGCGACAGCTAGGTTTAATAAAATCAGCCATTAAAAAGAAGTTTGTATGTTTTCAGCTACAGCTCTAATTCAATAACTACTTACAATCCAAAACAACTAGAGAGTTAAAATCATTGAGTTGATTAGCTATACTACACTTGGAGAAATCAAAATCAAAATGCTGAACCCTTCAAAATTGAAAAACAAGACATACATGATTAAATAATTAACTCACCGGGTCTCTGTAAATAGGATATACTGGGATCTCTTCACGATTTACAAACATTGCTTCGGCTACTACAGGACCTACACAAATGTACAATCAATCAAATAAAGGTAACAAACTGAAAGAAGTAACTTCCTCATGAAACTTTACAATGTCACTCTATAACATTCAGAAACCATGCAAGTAACATTTTAATTTTATTTCCATACAAATATAAGCTCTTTAAAAGCAAAAACTTTATCAGTTATTTCCTCTGTCCCACTGCTAGTGAGAATGTGTTACTTCTGTCACAAGATAGAGACTTTTTACATGGTATAAATGAGCTCATGTTAATATTCACTAGTGATTCTATGAACGTGTCCTTGATAAAGTTGTATCTTAGAGAATGGGGAGAAAACAAACACCGACTAACCTGGTTTAACCACATGACGATTGGTTAGTATAATTCCGCGACTCTTGTCAACAACAAACCCCGTAGCGTAGCCTGAACCGGCCGATTCGGTATCAAAAGATCGACAGGTGGTGGTCCGAAGCACCACCACCGCCGGAACCACCTTTTGCAGCGCCTTCCTCCAATCCTCCGCGGTAGCAGGGTTTTCTTTGAAGGGAGGATCGATTTCCATAGATAGTTCATCCTTTATTCCCAAAGCCTCCGATCCTAACCTTTCCGATGAATCCCCCATCTCCAAAGCCTCGAGAAATTCGATTATTTGATTTTATAGTCTACAATTATACACTGGTGATCTAGGGCAAATGTGTAATGTATAAGGCGATCTTATATATAAGTCGAAGTACGGCGGGCGGTGGCGGAACACCGGCGACAGAAGAGTGAGTTGGTTGTATCTAGGGAGTTAGATTGGGAGTTGACAAGGGATGAAACACTTACACTTCAGAGTCCACTCCTCGCTTTCCGTTCGTCCCCAGTACAGATGACTCTCCTTTACACGTAGATTGACGAGACCACTGTTTGATCGAACTTATTTTTTTCTTTTTTTCTTTTTTTCTATTTCACAATTTATTCAGATGCTACGTGAACCGTCATCCTTCTCATATATTAGACATATTATATCACTTAATTACAATTTCTCATACAGATCATACACTCATATATATCATATCATAAGGTCAATTTAGATTTTCAGAATATACTAGAAGTATCTTTTTTTTAATATAAACTTACTAAACTCTCTAAAAATGTGTTATTATACCATTTTTTAACATGCAATTGGTTCATCAAGTTAAGTCGATTTCGAAAACAGCATAGCTATATGATCGTTTTTTTCTCCATTATGATCGTTTTATCTAATTGTTTTTATAGATTATTGCAGTCAAATTTTTTTACCAAGCACCAGGTCCAAGAAATTTCATGAAATTTAGGCTAAAAAGTCGCTAATTAAAATCGGATATGTTATAATATACCAAATCATTCAGCATCTTCTTATTGTTTTTTAAAGGTGATTCTTTTTTAACTCGTTTTTAAACATTACGGCCTTTTTAGAAACTTTACATAGTATAAACGAGTGGTAAAAATAATATACACCAATAAATTCTCATTTTACCCATTTATAAAAAAGGGTGTTTAAAAAATAAAAATTAAGAGCCCATTCACGTTCAGATCGAAACGTTTATGTGCTCTTAATTTATAAAAAAATACATGTTGGTAATTTAGAATGTGCAAGCACTCACTTTTTCATGTTTAAAAGAATATATCTTATATTACTAAATAAATAAATAAATATGAAAGGATATACGTAAATATTTAAGCTTTTGTAAGTATGTGTGTATATCGTCAGTCTACTAAGAGAGAAGCTTCAACTTCCAAATTGAAAGTCGATGTAAAAAGTGAGCTCATAACCTCTCTTCAATTCTATCCCATGCATGTTCATTCTTTTACCAAGTGATCTATAACCCCAAGTAAAAAAAATTAATGGAAACACATCCATCATGACTACAAACTACCTACCACTTATACACTTGAGAGTCGTTTCCCACCAGTACAATCTACTTTTGACAAGTTTACTTCGACAATCAAAGCCTCCTAACAACAGTATAGAATGAAAAGTAAATTTTGAATGTTAGAAAGTGACCATTCTCTAATCAGAGCATCATCGATTCATCGGTGTATTGAGTAAAAGTTGAATTTTAACCATCCCATTTTTTAACAAAAAGACCATTTTTAACTACATGCTTCCAATTAACATGGTAACTAGAAGGGCTTTCGCCAATAGAAGGAAGGAATAGGGAATAAAATTTGTTACATTAATGGTATGAAACTATGAATCAATTAATTAAAAAGCTTGATGTTCTTTCCACTTTCAACAACCCAATATACAACTTTCTCTCTAAGATTTCCCTTTCTACTTGTTAAAGAAATGTAAGCTCTGTCAACCAACTCAATCCCTTGTTGGCACATTCTTCTAATTTTTTCTTTACATAATATTATTGAAATTTCCTTCTGCTTAAAGACAAAATTCAAATTAAAAACTAAGTAAAAATTCTTGATTCTTCATTCATATGAAAATATAATGAAGTTATCTATGAGTATGTGTAAAGAGGGAGTAAAAATGACGATAACACAAGCAAGAATCAGTTGAGGAGTACTGTTTCGTTTTTTAAAGGAAAATGATCGAGTATTAGTATATTTTCTCTATCTACGGGTAGATGTATGATTGTTTATATCTTACCTTCCTTACCTCGCTTAGTCGGCATTGGGTGGTGGTGTTGTGAGTATAAGCATAATTGCTATAGATAGAGGAAATCATGGGTATAGAAACATTGGTACTTTGTGTAAATACAGGTATGATTTACTTGTAGCATAACACTAAAAGTATTAGGTGTCGTCTTGTCGGCGCTTTCACAATTAACTCGTATATAGCAAGTCAAGGTTTGTGAAGCAACCATCACTCAATCGCATAGACAATCAAATAAATGAGCAAATAATGGTTAGGATAAAGTTGTGTCCATTTATCATTTTAATTATAGTTTGCTTTTAGTTTGTATTTTCTATAAGTATATGGTATATTATGTAAATACCCAATGAGTATATAAACAATATAATTCTATCCTAATTTTTTAAGCATTCCAATATATCAAAATATTGTGCGTATGTATGTATTCTTGGTATTCTCTCATATATATGCTAACATCATATATAATTATTATGGATTTCTTTTAATTACATTGATAACACTACAAAACTCATTTAATTGCATCCCTTCTACAATTCCTGAAGAATTTTGAGCTCAAAGACTAAAACTATAAAATAAAAAGGAAAGTCCACTCCCATTTTGTTAATAGGCCCTATATAGTTTACTCTCATGAATTTTGAGCCCACAAACTCACCTAAGCCCATTACTTCAATCAAATTTAAGTCTTCCCTGGTGGCTAATGGCCTGATTCCTGAAACTGTGAAAAAGAGCGGCAGCAACACAGGCAGCGATTCAGTGATTCACTCACAGTCTCAGCGAACAAGAACGGCTCAAATATTGTAAGTCTGTCTCACCCCCAGCTACCGTTGGCGCAGAAATCCTAAAGCTTGAGGTAAATACATTTCTAACCCTAAAACCTAATTTGGCTTAAGTTACTTGTTATTTGGGTATATTAAGAGTTTTAAATTGGTTATTTGGTTGAGAACTTGAGATTGGTTGAAAACTTGAAATTACAGTTTCATGAGTTTATGTTTTTTAACTGGGTGAAATTTGAGCATATTATGAAATTATAAACCTAATTAATGTTTTATGTTGTACTAGTTACTAGTTTACATATTTGGGATTGTTATTTGTGAATTTGATACAAACTTATAGTCTTAGTCAAATATAAATGCAAGCTACAATCAACCCAAGCCTAGATAATACTGTATGTTACACTTCTCTGGTGGAGTTCTAGTAGTTCTAAATTATAGTTGACCATATGATCATAAAAGCAAGGTAACTAGAAAGCAATATATGGTGGATGGGAGCTATATGATTGTATTTCTTTGTGTATAAGTTAGATATAAGTTAGATTAGTGATAATCTTTGCGTAGTATCTTGTAGTTACTTAGTGTATCCTCTAGCAGTTTCACAAATTTTCTTTGTTACCGCGTGTTTTTCTTACCCCTTTAGACTGCCTAAACTTTTTAGGGAAAACATTATTCTAATGGTCATAATGTCATATTGCTGTAGCATTTGAAAAATGGAGAGATTATGTGGCTTATTTGAGTTCTATCGTTGACACATAGTTTCAGGCCTTGAAGTAATTCCATGCTTACAGAAGATTGCCACAATTCTTGAAACATTCTGTTTCTTGGGGTTAAAGATGCTAAATTAAACAAGAATATAAAGCAATAATTGAATAAGTAAGTGTTAATCAAATAATAATAGAAAAGTGAGTAACTTTTTAGACAACAATTCTGGAATCATAAGCTTCATATGGTTAGAGGAAAATTTGGCAAGGTTGGTGTAAACTAAACGATGCTAGGATTGACTACTTAAAGGGTGTTTGGAGTTTAAGAGAACAAGGGAAACTGAATGAGAAACGATAAATACGTTTGGTTGGTACCAACAATGGAAACACGGGACAAGAGATTCTTTCTCTCCTTTCCGAATAGTAGAGAGAAACATGAGAAATGAAGCATAAAGATGCTCCATATCTCAATTGCTCACCTCAGATTCTGCTTTGAAAAGTAAGGTTAATATACTTGTATGTCTCACTAGTTTAACATTCCATCACTACTACTTTATGTAACGACCGCGTTACGAGCAGTTATAAATACGTTTTTATATATATATATATATATATATATATATATATATATATAATTAACGAAAGAAATTAATTAAAAGATGATTAATCACGGTTTGAATAGGAATTTATTATATTAGCTCGCGAATATTTAGTAAGATAAATATAACCTGTTTACGCGTTAGTTCACCGATATAAAATACAGATAGTTGGTTGATCAACTATTTCATAAGATTTTTAACAAGCGATTAAGCCTAAGGGACTAGAGATGACAAAAGGAGAAATTAAAGGTGATTAATAGGTAAAATAATATTAGGGTCAAAACCTAAGTGATGTGAGACACGGCAGTTTAGAGAGCTGGCGTGTGTATGTGTTCTCGACAGAGGAAGAAGAGGAAATGGGAATTCAAGGCAGTTTGGGGGCTCAATCAACAAGTAAGTGATCCTAATCCTTAATGGTTATTTCTATGTGATTTATAATAGTATTTTAAAGACTTATTCATGGTCTTGGGACTGAAATCTCGACCGAACAGGGGGTTTCATGGGGGTCGATAGTTTTAAGTTTTGAATGCAAAATTGATTTAGATTGATGATAGGATGTTAGTTTATGGTGTTAATGGTGAACTTTAGGATTGAATCTTTGATATTGGTTGTGACTAAGGTTTAACCTACGATGATATTAAGTAATATTAGAACTCGAAAAACATGGATCTTGTCTGTGATTGAAGTTTTGCTTTGCTGTGGTAAATCTGGTCGAAGAACAGGGGCTCGAATAGGGTTTGAGAATTAGAAATTGGGGTCTGAATCAAGTGGGGTTTTGATGTTTAATCCTTAAATTGACATTAGGGGTATATATCTTAATGATTTCTAGAAACTATGAGGTAGGGATTGTGTTTTTTTTTGGCTAAGAATCGAAGGTTTGGTGGCTGTTGAGAGGGCTGCTGTCGACTGGAGCATAGAACGAACAGGTTCATAAAATTTCATTGAAGCATGAGTTGACCTGATTTGCGATTACCCATTGAGAAATAGATTGGTGATTTATATGTATCCATGACTTTAATTTGTGATTTGCTACTTGTGAGCAGATTTATAATCGAGTGCTTCTGTAATTTGCCATTTCCTTTTTGGTTAGGTGGAGTGAGTTACAATTCAATGGAGCTAAACTTTGATGGGCTTAAGAGATGATCCATGAGTGTTCTGTTAATAGCATTAAATTATGATTTAGGATTGGATTTACGATTTATACTTTTAATTACCTCATTTTTTATTCCCGCCACTCGTTAACTCATTAGGGATCGTTATTGTTTAGGTTGTTGGTAGATTTTGACGGTTCACTCGGCTTCGACTTACGGGACTTGAGGTGAGTTCATCAAGTTTTTCAAAACCAAGTGCCAAGACAAAATGTGTTTTTATAAACACTTACGGTTAAACTAGTTAAGTTACTTTATATGTAGAAATAAATATTTACATGATGCTTACACGATTTTATGATTTATGTGGTATATGATTAGCATGAAATATGATATGAATATCTGAACATAGTTTATGATTGTATGTTCTGTTTGCGGATATGAATAATGATTAAGATAATATGATTATGAATGTGATTAATGATCTGATATCTTATGATTGAATTACAAACGGATATATATGTGATTATGTGATATGTGTGTTGTATAATTCTCACGAACAAGATGTGATTGTTCGGATATGATGTATGATTGTTTGCTTACGGATACGATTTACGATGACACGGTTATGAACATGATTTGCGTTATGACTTCGTATGATCAGTAATCGAATGATTATCCGATTTCCTTAGTGGGCGGGGGTAGTTCCTACTTAAGGAATACGATACGGACCTAGTAGGTAGTTGATGTCTTCCAAGATAAAAGTGCTAGCCAGACGGGTCACCGGGTCTTCTAGAGTGCTCTGGTGGCAAGTGGTGTGGGTCTTAATTGACTCGTACTGGAGTGATGACTGGCCTAAACGATTGGGGTCAAGCATAAGACATCACGTAAGGTGTTGGGAGGTGTATCAAGCACCGTGCTTACCTTCACCTAAACAACACAAGCTGCACATGATTTGCAATGCCGTCGGAGTAGCGAAAGCGGTCGGGTTCTTGAGGGTTCGTGTGCAAAAGGGAGTAGCTACCCATTCGGTATACGAGTCGGCTAAGTCACGCAAGTAGTGAACTGGGGTTTTCTTAGAGGGATTAGACACAAATTAGGTGAACTCTAAGAACATACGGTTGTTAATGACGGTTGATAACGATTGATTAATAAAGAACGATAATGATATAACTGTTGATATGAAAATATGCGAAGGATATGATTATGATATATAATGGTTCTTTATGATTGATTGGGTTAAAAGATGATTATTGATTGATATGATGTACTTGACTATTTGGTGTTATTTGATTGCGGGTTTGGGTCAAGTACATGAACGGGTTGGTTTGGCTATTTATTATAATATCTAATTACGATTTTAACCGGTGATTTAATATATGATGTGTGATACTCTAAGCTTACCGTTGACTCACGAGGTGTTAGCTGACACTTGTTCTTTTGAAGTGATGTCTGGTGCTCGTGTAGGTGCTTGGTGAGACGGGAAGCCTTGTTGGGTAGTTAGGACTCTTTATAGACTGTTACCGACTTGTGTAATAATATGGAAATGTTTTATGAGTAGTAATGTCGTGTTTTCTTTAACGGTTTTAACGGCTTCGGCCAACACGCTGTTATTAATATTGTTTTCCGCTATGACTGTTTTAATAAAAAAAAATTAATCACGATTTTTGAGAAAACCCAGCGTTACACTTTATGCCATTGATGATCCTAAAAATCATTTGGAGCTTTCATTCTTTTTTTTTTTGTCTTCTTGAATGATTCTCATCTTTTTTCTGTTAATTGCAATGTAGGATTTCTGTATCTACGAAGTTTTCATTGGATTCAAATGAAGACTGTTTCTGGGAAAATTGTATCTACAAAGCCTGTTAATCTCTCTAAAGCCGCCAATATCTTGTCAAATTTTGCAACTTCCGACAATGGAGCTTCACAATCAGTGTCTGCTTACCTACGTCGTGCTTCTGCAGCATTTAACGAGCTCATATACTTCAAAAAGCACCACAAGCTAGAGAAAGATCCTTCAAAGGAAGAAGCTTCAACCAAATCTGATATAAGTCATAGAAGTGTACAAGAATATGAGGTTAGGGTACAGGAAAATGGTGTGTTAAACATGAATTTTGACCATGATGCAGTCGAGAAGAATGAAAATGATACAAGGAAGGTTGAAGGTAAATTGAGAAAGAAAGAGAAGAAAAAGAAGGATGGTCGTTTGGGGAGTGGAAAAAATGACGATACAGAAGTTGATTTTGAACAAGGTAACGAGAATGTGAAGGAAAAGAGGGAAGAGAAGAAGAAAAAGAAGAAGGATGGTAGTTTGGGGAGTGGTAAAAACGTCAATTCAGAAGTTGATATTGAACAAGGTAACGAGAATGGGAAGGAAAATAGTGAAGAGAAGAAGAAAAAGAAGAAGAAGAAGGATGGTAGTTTGGGAAGTGGTAAAAACGACAATACAGAAGTTGATTTTGAACAAGGTAACAAGAATGTGAAGGAAAATAGTGAAGAGAAGAAGAAAAAGAAGAAGAAGAGGAAGAATGCAGAGGTTGACGGGGGAGAAACTAGCAATTCGGTGGCACCCGAAAGTAAGAAGAGAAGGAAAACTGAAGCTGATGATAAATAGACATGAAAATTCGGTAAAACTTTTGTTGTTCTTTAACTAAAATTAATGAATGTGATTTAATTATTAGCACCTGTTTAGCTTGCTAAACATGCAATTTTGATGGTGAAAAACCAACCAGTTTCTTAATGTTTGATCAATATTATATTATTTTTTTTCATCTAGGAACCCTGTTTGAATTAGAAATGGCATTATCGCAACGGGGCGGATTCGGGGCGGGGATTGGTCCCCCCATCCCCGCTTAAAAACGGCGGGGATTTAAACTGGGACCCCCGTCCGGTAACCGGGAAAAACAGCGGGGAAACGGGTATCCCCGTTTAATATAAACATGTGATTAAATAAGTAATTTTCACCGCAGAGATATATACCCGTTAAACTAAATGTATGATTTTTCACTACGGTTATCGTTATTGTTAAGATTTTTACCACGAGTTTACAAAACAATTATACTAAATTACACGACATTATCGAATATAATCATATCTGAACCGAAATTAAACACTTGAAGAATTTAAATGTATCCAAAATATCAAAACCAAATAATTCAAATAAAGACAACGATTAAAATTAGGTTGTGTGAAAGTGTATAAAGATTT
>JAUEJL010071495.1:0-16526 GCA_032274825.1 Drosophyllum lusitanicum | reverse complement strand
CTTGATACGCGTGTGTTGCGATAACTTTGTGAGTTCAAAGTTAAAGAGAGTTTTCCAGAATTCTTGTTAATCAGTTTTAACAAGAAGTTCGATCATCAATTAGTTTGTGATCCAATAGTGTTTAGAGAGAAGTTGAGTTTATAATCAGTGTAATATCAAATCATCCTGTTGATTTGATTAGAGACTGAAAATTGTATAATCAGTTCAATTGATTAGTGAATATACATTTGATTAAATTTGATTGATTGTTTAAAGTGTATTCAACCCCCCCCCTTCAACACTGTATCGGTTGCTTGTTTACCCTCTTTGGGACCAACAAATACATCAAATGGTAGATTTTAAAACTTTAGTATATTAGTTGGTAGTTTTTAAGTTGAATACAATGTGAAAAGTTGAATACATTTTTAGAAATTAAACCGTTTTTTTTTACAAAAGATGCTTTCTATAAAAACTAATATTATAAAATTAGATTTAATGAAGTTAAAATAAAGTTTAAAAAGCATACAACTATACTACGATTGTCATAATAACATACAAACTGGATACGATAACAATTTAGATTAAATAGTAAGAGTAAAATTAGATATTAATTAAAGATCTAAGCTATAAAAATGCAAGACTAAAATTAGATTTTAATTAAAGAGATGGCTATAAAAAAATGCAAGACTAAAAATAGATTTTAATTACAGAAAACTATTAAAATGCAATAAAGTTTTCTAGATTTCATTTAATACTTGAAAGTTGAAACTTTATATATAAATACAAGTATTAAGATTTTAATTAGCTTATGATACATGAGAATTTTTAGGGTTTAGTTACCGGAGTAGATTTTTAAATGTTCTTATTATTTATTAATTCGACATAGCTTTTGTAATTTTTATTTTTTAATGATAATATTTTATTAATGTTATAAAATTTTTATTTTTATTATTTATTTATTTTTCTATAATTTATAAATATTTTATTTTGTTAAATAATTAAATATATAATAAAAAATAAAAAATAGTAAGCAAAATATTGAGTTAGGCTATACTAAACAGTTGATTTAGAAAGAAAAAGATGAGGAGAGAGTGATATGGTGTTAATGTGACATTTAGGTTGGCTAACCTTAAGGATGGCCTAAAGAACATCCTTGAGATATTATAGGTTTTGCTGGTTTTTGTTTCAAGTTTCAACACTTTAAAGGTTTTGCTTCAACGATTTACAGGTTGTGTGGCATAATGAAGAACACCATCCATCAAACTTCCTGCTTGAGAGATTTACTAATTCGATTCATTTGCTAATTTCAAAGGTCGCGATTCTCATTTGAACAACATTCAGGTTTCGATACTCATCTTCAAAGGTTTAGAATCTAGATCAAAGGGTTTTAGTTCATTTAAGTTTTATTAGGGTTTCAATTGGAGGTGCTTTTAGGGTTTTAAGTTCGTTTCAAATCTGTTATTTTGTTTCTTCGATCATGGTGAAACAGTATTTCGATTCGGATTTCCAGGTTTTTAACATGTTTCTATATGTTTTCTTCGATTTTGATTTGGGATTTCGAGGTTGTTAACATGTTTCTGTGTGTTTTCTTCGTTTAAGGTTTTCTCTATTTGTTCCCAAAATTTCATTTGATTGTACCAATTTGAAAATGTTTGTGCTTAGGGTGTCAGTTGAAGGTTACATTTGATTGTGTCATAAGAAGAAGGTCTGGAGTGATGCCATATTCATTTGATTCTTCATTTTTTAAGGCTCATTTGATTCTTAATTAGTTCATTTTCATCATGTTTTTGAGTTCATCTTGATAATATTTTTGTACTAAACATAAATTAAAAATCAGAGAGTTACCTAAACATGAATAACAGGTTTCTAGATACCTTAAATAGCAACTTTTGAAGGTTATGTATATTAAACAGTAAGTTTGAGAGTTTGGTACACACAATAGCAAAACGTGACAAGTTGAATACACTCAACTAAACCCTACCTCTTAGTTATATTTTATAAACGATACTCGAAAAGTTTCAAAAGGAAAGGTTGAGTAGAACTTGTCGAGAAACTCCAAAACTGATTTACGTGCAAAATGTGGTCAAAGTAGTGCAAAAAGGAAAAAGCTTGTCGGAAAAAGTCATTGGAGAAGACGTCATAAATCAAGAGTATCAGGAAAAGGCCTTCAGAAATCGTTCGCCGGCGCCGGAATAAACACCGAAGAAGATGATTTGTTGCTTGAAAACATGTGAACGATAATACAGGTTACCAAAAATATCAAATTTTACGTGTTGATATTAAGTTGTAAGCTTGTAATAACAGATTTTACAACTTAAATATAACATATTCTTCGTAATGTTAATATTATTTAGATGATAATTTCCGAGTCTGACTTGACCTAAAGAGATGGATGATATCCATTCATGGAGTCAATAATCTCATAGTGACGTTTCCTACATAAACAATTTAACCAACATTAATTGGTAGTTTATACATAATATACTATGCAATATGACATTATTTGAGTACGGAAATAAGACAAATTCTCTCAATATGACATTTAATTAGATGTTCCATATGGAACGTTACTAGGCTCAAAGTCGAGCATTCTCAAGATGAAGTGGAACCAAAGCTCAAAATAGAAGAAAACATGACTTGAACAAACATGGAATTATAGCCCCTAATGAAGATACCAAAGTCTATCTGGTTTGTTTTTAGCTATATTAAACTATGTAGATATGTTGGATATACACTCTTTAGTCTAATTCAATTGAAACTCATTTATAAATTTAGGATTGACAATGTAGTATTAAAGAATTATTTAGTGGATGAAATCATATAAGTGAATAGGAAAGGAATGCACATCCTTCTTGGATTATGTAATCTGGAATCCCGTCCTAGGGGTCTTTTGTCCACCGGTCTCACAACCAACATAAAGGCGTCAAATTGTCAAACCTACGGCTAAAATTATTTGTGATTTTTCACAATAGATTTAATCCGCAACCGCATGAGCCAAGGTTTGATCCGGACCTTCACTATAAATTTAACCCGCAACCGCTACGCTAACAATTGTTGGGACTGGATTACGTAATTGACAACCAAAAAGAGAAGAAAGCAGTCCACGAGGTTAAAATTGTTTGTGATTTTTCGAAATTGTTCTTAAGAGTTTTCAGGTTTGTCGCTCAATCAACAATCAAAATTTCAAATGGACATAATCCATGGTGCAGCGAAGATTACACGTACTTACCTACTTTTCAGGTTTATAGGCTAGGTTTCCCTTTGTAAAGAAGAAGGATGACACTAGCCATGAGAAATTACATATTAACAAGATCTAAATACAACTATCTTTATAGAAATATCTATTTTATAGGACCAACGACTTGTTCAACCAAGTGCACAACAAATATATTTAAGAGCAAATGATATATGTTGTTGGAGCACTTAAGTTAAATGCTGCTATACTCACATGTCTTTTAACGAGCAAATATTAAAATAACAAAATTGCCTTTCATTAAAAAAATATGTAAATATAAAATCACCTAACTTAAACTTTTTTTTTAAATTTAAATATTTACTATGATGATGAAGTGTCAAAAATACGATTTTACCAATCATATTTGTAACACATGATAGTGCTAACACATGAAGACTTACATCATGTGTGGTTACATCCAAATACGTAAATAAAACTTAGCATTGGGAAAAACAAAGAGTAATATATGAGCCACTAGAGTCACGTTCATAATTTGTACGATATGGACGTTTTTTTTAATTAATATTTTAAATTGAAACAAAATTATATTAATTAATTATATATTTTAAAATAAAAGGGGGATTAAAAGAGGGGTTGGGGGGGAATAACAACACTGGGAAAGGAGCATCCCGAGGTGCATATTTTTAAGGGCGTGAAGATTTTGGGCGTTTGATTGAAAAAGTTGGTTTGTCTCTTCATCCGTCAATCCATTCCTCCAACGCTCTGCCGGAGATTACGGCGGTCTATGCGGTAGCCATGGCTGCGATGCCGTGATAGGAAAACAAACATCACAACAAGGGGATCTACTCGTTTCCTGTAACCCTAATTTCCCAGATATCATGGACCACAATCGCCGATTTCCTGTATGTTTCTGATCTGTCGCTCGTCCGATCTGAAACGTATTATCCGACTATCTCTATCTTCATCCGATCGATTCAAAGGTCTGCCATTGTTTTGTTGTTATCATTTCACTTGAGCTTGTTCAGATTGGTTTAATTTTATTGCATTCTGAATATGCTCAGGTCGTAAGCTATGTTAATGACAGTGTGGTGGTTTTTTCTCCCTTACTTTGTGTAATTTATGATTGGTGTTATTAACTACAAGATCCTTGATATATGGTGGAAATTTGATAGAAATTTCTGAATATATATGTGTAGTATATATATATGTAAATTTGGCTTAAATTTCAGTCAGATTTTGAGTTCACACCTCATAATATTCAAATCCTGCCATAGACTTTTAGCACCTAAAGTCGTGAGCTCAGATCTATATATAAAAATGACAAAAATCTAAAACCTCTCTGATTCACTCATTTTTTCACTCATTTTTCTGGTTTTCTTGCTTAAATTTGCTACTACTAATATTGTTCTAACCTTTTTTTCACTGTTCTTGAACCATTTCTCAAATTAAGGGAAGGTTTTTAGATTGGCATGATAAATCATCAAGATGTCATTCAAAGGTATTGTGAGGGAGCTGAGGGAGATGCGAGATGGGATTGGGAGTATATCAAGAAGAGGGATTGAAGGGAGGCACTGGAGAAATCGAACTAGATCGCATATTGCTCCTGATATAGCTCCAGAACTGATAAACCAAGGTCAGTGGGCGAACTTACCTCCTGAACTGCTTTTGGATATAATCCGTAGGGTGGAAGAGAGTGAAACTTCATGGCCTGCAAGAACTGTTGTTGTTTATTGTGCATCGGTTTGTAAGTCATGGAGGGATATTACTAAAGAGATTGTCAAAACTCCAGAAGAATGTGGGAGGTTAACTTTCCCAATCTCATTGAAGCAGGTTAGCTTTTGATAACTATTGATAATTTGGTATGAAACTTTTAGTTTTATCTTTTACATTGATTGTGCTGGAGTATTAGGGATTCATAACTTTTGTTTTGTAAACCTGCATTATAATAGCCTGGTCCTCGGGATTCTCCAATTCAGTGCTACATAAGAAGAGATAGAGCAACTTCCACACACCGATTGTACTTCGGGCTGACCCCATGTGAGTCATGATGAACCCTGTCATTTAGTGTTTAGTCTGCTCAGAATTTTGTGTTATGTAAATTCTCATTCCTTGGAATTAACCTGAACATTTTCACGAACAACTTTGCTGTTCTAGTATTTTTCTTTTTCCAATTTTCATCTCATTGGTGACTTGGAGTATGTAATTGGTATTCTAGGTGCGAATGTGTAAATATATTTTCCAGAAATAATAGGTCTTGAGGTGGGGCTAGCATATATTTATATGACTTATTTGTGCAACTTCTCCTTTCAAGATTGCACCTGCATAGAAATAAGTTTTAAGGGCCTTGCATCTTTTAAGGGTCCCGGTTTCTTTCTCCTGGCAATGTGGGATCCTATATCACATTTTTGCTCTTCTCAGATCCTGTAAATGGGGAGTGTAAGATGAAAAATGTTAAATTTTTAAAAGAGAATAGAGCTTACACTACATATGCGTGAGCTGCTCTTTCCTATGGCCAAGCCGAGGAATCATATGGACATGGAAATTATGTGCATTTTTAGTCTGAAACTTTTCGACTAATCACATATTCCTTGCATGGCTCAAGTAGCCTGCAATTACAAAAATCATATGCTTTTTTATAACTTGAAAAACAGGTGTTTTACTTGCATTTAAGTTGTCTGTTTCACTTTTCCGAGTCTAACGAGCCTAATTATCAACAGCTGAAGATGAAACCGACAAACTTCTGTTGGCAGCAAAGAAAATCAGAAAGGCAACAAGTACAGAATTTGCTATCTCTTTGGTTGCAGATGATTTCTCACGAGCTAGCTCTACTTACGTTGGCAAACTAAGGCAAGTCCTGACAACTACATATATCAAATCATGAATCATTTCTTCATATGGATTTCCCTGTTGAAACAGGTCTAATTTTCTCGGAACCAAGTTCACCATATATGACAGCCAACTTCCAAGTGATGCAGCAATGCAAGGGAACCATAGCCGTACAAGTCAAAGATTTCATAAAAAACAAGTGTCGCCAAGAGTACCTGCTTGTAGCTATAGCATAGCCACCATCTCCTATGAACTCAATGTCCTACGTACACGTGGCCCTAGACGAATGAACTGTGTAATGCATTCTATACCCATATCCTCCATTCAAGAAGGCGGCACAGCCCCAACTCCAAAATCTTTCCCACACTCTTTTCCGGACAATCATTCACCTTCCATTAAAAGCAAAGATTCATATGTCTCTACTCGTTCCACCTCATCTTTATCGGGTCCCATCTGTGTCGACTCTCTGATGCTTAAAAACAAAGCCCCTAGATGGCATGAACAGTTACAATGCTGGTGTCTGAACTTCAAAGGCCGTGTGACTGTAGCCTCTGTGAAGAATTTCCAGCTTGTAGCTTCTGTTGATCCTTCTCACAACGTGTCTGCTGCAGAACAAGATAAAGTGATCTTGCAATTTGGGAAGATTGGCAAAGACATTTTCACTATGGATTATCGGTACCCTCTCTCTGCTTACCAAGCATTTGCAATTTGTCTCAGTAGCTTTGATACAAAACCCGCTTGCGAATGACATCGATAATGATGCCGGGTGGTTCAACTCACTTACACACACACTTCTTGAAATGCATATGCTCTGTATGTGTGGAAGATTGTCCAGCATTGTTATGTGTTATAAGCTTTGATAATATTAGCCGCACAACTAGTTTCTCCTGTAGCTGGTCTAATTGCAACAAATATGTGTTTTGTTGTCGTTAACAACTCTTTTAATCCATGTTAAGAAAGATATATCCAAACTGTTTATGTTGTCTGTTTCTTGGCATCAGGTATGGTAACAACTCTTTACATATATATATATATATAAGAACTTAGTTCTTGAACAATTTTTTTTGTCGCGGCAGCATAATATGACCTAACCTGTTTGGTATAGGTTGGGTAGCATTTTAATTGAATGCATTTTAATCGACTTCAGCCTGTTGGTTCTAATTTTGTATTAGTTAAGTCGTATAAATCTACTTTTTTACAAAAGATTATTCTTTATAAAGTTCATTCTCATTTTGTGGGCATTTGGCGTATGAAAACCGTCCTCGAAATTTTGATGCAACCGTTCTCATCAAAGTTTTGATGCAAGAATCAGTTGATTAATCATTAAAGGACACAGAAACATGGTACGAGAACCAGCATCCAGTAACAAAACTTTAATATCTTTGGCTCCTGATTAAGTCCGTGAATTCAATCGATTTGAACAATAAGCTCTCGTTTCGTTAATAAAATGTTTTCAAAGGAATTGTAATCTATTAGGGAGTTTTTAGTTTGCTAGAATCAGGGGAAATTGAAATCTATTTATAGGGATCCTTGTGTTTGGTTCAAATTCATGTTCATTATTAACGCCTAAGGAATTCAGAAATCACCCAATCGGGTGTTAATTTGGTCGACCCGATCTGGTTTTCCGAAACTCGAACTTGTTAAGGTTCGGGTCAATTGGATTTCGAGTTTATGGGGTCGGGTTACAATCGAACCCAAATAACTTATACAACTAAATTCAAGTTCGGATTGATCAGGTTTTGGGTGGTTGTTTGGGTTACTCGATTTATAATTATATTATTTGGTTCGGGTTGCATGTAGGAAGAAAATATTCGGTTTGGATTGACTCGAAACACGAATAACCCGAACCTTATTCGGTATAATTATCGGGTATAATTTTAATATCTCAACCGATTAACCAAAACCCAATCAACCCAAAATCAGAACATCCCGACTGAACAACACCCCTAGGTGGGTGTCCCAGGGGGATTACATTCAAATTTCAATTCTTAATTACATAGCCAAACACAATAATCAAGGAACTATCCCCTTATAATCAATTCTCAAAGTTAGGATACTATTTATTTCAAATTTTCAAATCTAATCCTTATATTTTCATTTTTTACCCTTAAACATATATAAGTTACATGTGATCCCATAACATTATATAATATTTACAAATCAAAGGATCTTTGAACAACCATCTTATATATAGTATTGTATGTAAATTTTTTATAATATGACAGGCCACATACTGTAACACAGACTCATGTTGCCAAATGGATTGAACCCGTCAGTAGCCAACCCTAATCGGATGTTTCTAGTTTCCCTTGCAAAATCAGGATATCTTTTATCAAAATATTTTCATGCTTTACCATCAACTGGGTGACGTATCTTACCAACTTCCCAAGACTGTCTGGTAGCATGCTAAGTTATAGACTTTGCGGTATGTCTGGAGTTATACATACGCTTTAGTCTTAGAGTCAAAGGAAAGTAACGTAACATCTTTTGAGCAACTTTCTTCTCAGTTGTGTCTTTATATTTCCATTTACTCTCACCACAAACTAGACAACTTTGCATATCGGCATTCTCCTTCCAAAATAAGCGACAATCATTCTTACAACCTTGGATTGGTTCTTATCCCAACCCAAGCTTTTTCATTGTCTTCTTAGCTCTGTAGTTTAAAGATGGTACTTTGTTGTTTTTTAGAAATGCAAAACTGAGAAATTATAGCAACTAGTCAAATAAACTATCAATCAATTTATTCATGACCTTCATGTGCATCATTTTCGCCAAAAAGTTCAATGAAGACAACCAGGTACAACCGGGGTATAGCTTTGTCTTGACCTCCATGAGTAACACATAAATATAGTCATTTGCACTATTCGAATCTTCAGTTGGCTCATTACTTGGCTTATCAACATTTTCTTTGTGTTCATTGCCAATATTCTCCCATCAAACATCGTTGAGGACACCAACCATCTCATCTGTCATTTGAGATATATCATGTATCACTGGCAGGTCATATTGTTCACCATGAAACCTCCACGTTTTATAAGTGGTGGTGAACCCTCAAGGAAGTATGTGGTTCCCAATCTCAACAAGAGTACCCCATTCATGGTTATCACATTTTTGACATGGACATCGGCATCTGTTTTGATCATTTAAGTGGTCCTTACACCTTTCAATGAATACATTATGACCGGTAAAAAACTTGGATAATTAACGATTTCTACACCTAGTCCAACTTTTATCAATCGTCATAACTGTATTTGTGATGATTAACTATCAAAACTACGGAAGACGAAATTTATAGTTTGAATGATAAAAAAGTTTGTATTATATGTTTTATGGATATGACGTATAGTTTGTAGCATAGTGGCTATCCTAACCCACTTTTTGAATGTTTCGTTTTAAACATGAACGCGTATAACTAATTTATTACTTAAGAAAATTTCGCATTTCCGCTGAACTCCCCAAATATGCGTATGAAACACATATTCGTTGGAGAAAAGAGAAAATGCTTACCGAATTTTTCTTAAGCAGTATACCAGTTATATGCATCAATATCCTAAACGAGACAAAATTCAAAAAACAGTTCCAAACAGGGGACTATATAAAATTAATTTTAAACGGGTGACCTATGATATAAAACGAATATTGTTAATGTATTGATATATATATATATATATATATATATATATATATATTAGTTTATCACTATATTTTAGTTTTCTATATTTTAATTTATTATTATATTTTAGTTTATCCAATATAATGCGTGTACATAAATATAATGTATATTTATATATTAATTATTTTATAATTATATTTAAGTTTTTCTTATATTTTAATTTATCATTATATTTTAGTTTATTATTATATTTTTAATTTATTGCTATGTGTATATATAATGTATATATTTTAGTTTATCATTATATTTCAGCTTATTATTGTATTTCTAGTTTATTGTTAAGTGTATATATTTTAGATTAATTATCATTTTATTTATTTACTTTTCTTTTAGTTTTATTAAATAAATAATTTCAAAAATTTTAGTTTTATTATATGTATATATAGTTTCTTGTATTTTAGTTTTCTTATATATATAAATAGTTTCAAATATTTTAGTTTATCATTATAATTTTAGTTTATTATATATTTTAGTTTATCAAATACCTATCTACTAGATTTTCTATTTTATAAATAAATTCAACACCTTCCAAGAATTAATACAAAAGTAACTTAGTTAAACAAGTTGATTTTTCCATTTTATATCTACATGCATAAAACAAAATGTTTATCAAAAATATATTTATACATTGGTCTTTTATCTTCCAACTCGAGTAAACAAACATACGTTAACAACTTATATCAGTCTAAGTATACAAACGTACGTTAACAACTTATATCAACCTAACACATATCATATACACAATAAAGCTAACCTTAAGGATATATACCATTTTTAACTATAACAGAAGATATTAATTAGATTTACATGTGTGTATAATATATAACTTATAGATATAATTTCTATATTTTACATTATCAAACTAACATTTAAATTTACATATGAATATTTATAAAACTAACCTAACACACAACTAACACATGTCATATACACAATTTAAAAATGCATTAATACAATGGTTTTACTATAAAAAACTATCAAATCAATCATATAAACTAACAAAAACTATACTAGCAAAAAATTCTAACAAAACATGTATTATCAAATACAATAAAAAACTAACATATAAGCATTTTCTTAAATTAGATTTACTATAAAAAACTAACATATCAAACATATATAAACTAAACTTAGATTTTTTATACTAACATACAAGGAACAATCAACATTAATCTTGATTTATGTATGGATATTTATAAAAACTAATCATAGACTAGAAAAATATAAGAAGGGTGGAGGAGCTGAGTTTATCACTCACCGGAATGTCGCCGGAAATAGAGAAATCTACAGTTTTAAAATTGATATGTTATACATAATTTATTTAAGTTCTTATATAAGCAAATTATGACGAAATCCAAATCTTATTACCTCTTTTTGATTCGTCGGAGACTCGCCGGAAAATCGAGAAAAACTTTATACTAACAAAAAACTCGGAGGAGTTATGGATATATCATCTAACAAACACAAATATAAAGCAATACACTAATATTTAAGCGTTATTTACTGAAATTCAAGAGGTGGCCGGGAAAAATGGAGCTTTGGCCGGAATCAACAGTGTTCTTGACCAAGCAAATGGAAGATGATGATAACTCAAGCTTTTGTTGTCGCCATTTCTCTTCTAAACTTGGTAAAAACACGAAATTTGATCTTGTAACCGAGTTTGAAGTGTGAAAACGGAGAGAGGTGAAAAGGGTGTGAAAATGAAAAGAGGAGGAGGTTGCTAGGTTAAAAGTCTCTGCACCTTTCTACGAGGACAGTAAAGTCCCAAAAGTTGTCGCTAATGTGGCTGAAACGACAACATTTCGTTTTACTGTTCCAATTTTTTTTAAAAATAAAAAAGGCTTTCGTGAGGACACGTGTCGTCGCCGATTCTTCATGGAAAATATATATAAAGTACCTTTTGGCGACGACTTTGTCGTCACCGAAACCCTTTCTCTTTTCAAGGCTACAGAGTCAAAAAGTATGTGTTTTGTCTTTTTGCGGGCTTTTAGCGAGGACAACTGTCCTCGCTGAAAGTGATTCCATCTTTGAGTTGTTGGTTTTCACCAACTTTCATCATTGTTTCAAGCTAATCTTGGATTCCTTTTCAGGTATCCCACCTAAGGGCTTCACCATCGGCAGACGGCCAACATGAAGACGTTAAATCATGTAACCCATGATTTAAAGGGAATGTGTGATCAGTTTGTTAAGATTAGATTACTAAACCTTCACTAGTAAGCAACCATGATGGGGATAATCTTGGATTTAATAATCTAGTATATTCTTTCACGTTTTAAAATGTTACAATATTAGGTGAGAATTCTGACTTTTTCTGTTTTTTATATGTCGACTAAACCTAATCTATTTGGATGAGTTATGATAGGTGTTAGTAAAATATGACTAAACCTAACCTATTTGAAGACCACGCAGTGATCATCCACCACGCAGCCACACAAAATTTTTCACTCCGCCTAACCTAATAACAAGTTTCACCATAATGTACTTTAGTCGGTTAGATTGCAGTATTGAACACACATAAGTAACAGCTATTTTCTTGAGTTTTGTTAATCATGTCTAACATTAATCGATCGATCTTTTTCTTTATCAACCTAGCTCAACTTATATATTATCAGCCTGCCGGTACGTATTGTCCGAGTTAAATCATAACTTGATCGAGTTACCAACGTCCAACAAGAATTATTAATACTCACAAATTAAGATGAGATTCGAACCAACAATATTAATCAAACATCTTAAATTAATTAAAACTATTGAACATGATGAAACACCGATCGAGATAAATAATTAAACGCCCAATGACATTAAACACTCAAAAACTATACACGAAGAACATTCTTCTTCAATGCAAGTATGTTAAAACGTACTAATACGATCAACATATTAATCAAAATCAAGAAACTAATATTACCTGCAGAAAGCCTCAGTTCACTACGTACATGCAGCTAGAGAGAATTAAAAATACAAAAATCATTATAATTAAGCTTCCCTGAAGCAAGCTAGCTAGCCAAAGAAACTATCATCTCGTTAGCGTTTTGTCAACGGATCGAGAGCAGTATAGGGTCGTCAAGAATGGTTCTGATCTTCAAGTCGTCGTCTCCACATGCATCATATTCTTCGAGCACAAATGCAAGATCCTCGTCTGACGCTATGTGAACTATCAAGTCAAGATCCTCCCCCGGCAACATACACCTTAAACTCATAGACGGTCCACAAGCAGCGTCCCATAACTTGACGATCAGTTCCGTGTAAGTGATACAGCGGTCAACTTTTATAATCCCATTAGCGCCACCAGCGTATCGGAGTTTGCCGCCACGGTATATGATCTTCCCGCCATAACTGTAGTGAAATTTGATCATCTTCTTCTTGTTGGAATTCATGAATATTGGTGTAGCCATGAAGATCGAATTAGCGTACGTATGAAAACGATGAGTAATATCATGCCGTACGCGACTTGATTGCGTTCATAGATTTTGGTGCTTGATTCGCAACAAATATAAAATAGCGATAAACTTGTATATGTAGTTAAATTAGTGTCGTATAACTTTTAAGTAGCCATATATAATTACCTTAAGATATTTACAGGCTAAAATCTTGGAAGAGATAAAGATACAAATTATTATTTTTATTCTATGATAACGTACATGATTTTAAAATCTCTGTTTTAATTTCCTATTTATATTAATATTTGAAATATTTTGAATTTGTTTTTACTAGTATTTTGCTTCTTTGGATTTTTAAAACATGAAATATCTAATTGTTAATATCTTATTTATGATTTTCCAAAAATTATATATAATTACCGACGTATTATATATCATCTAAGATAAAGACGATATACGAGATATATATAATACATGCTACGTACTATGCAAGTTTCATTTGTTGGACGTCGTTTAACAAATTTTCCCAAGACTGTGTATACATTCCGTCGTGGTGAAAAAAAACTAGCATAACCAAATAAACAGCGGATTAATAGATGATTATAAAAAGGAAAGTCACGGTGTTGAAAAAGGAAGTTATAACATATAATTAATGGTTAACGGGCGAAATAGGAATAGGATACGCTTAATTAATTTCAGAAGATACGATTAACGTCTTCCCGCCCTATTAGTTATATACACTCAATCCTCACGTGACGCCCAAATCACCATGCCTTTCTCCCTCGATTGGCTTCAAATCCACGCCTTTTTCCGGCCTATTCCCCCCAATTCTTCATTGATTTCGTTTTACATAGCAATCCTCAATTGATCTCAGCAGCTAATACTGATTCCAAGCGCTTTGTTTGCCGTTATCTACAAGTGTTCTTCCTTCGTTTTACTACAAGTGTTCGACCGCTTCTCTTTTCACTGTAATCACCCAACTTATACTTCTTAATTTATTATTATTATCGGTTGATTTTCCTTTTTACAGTATTCGTTGATTTTTGCAGGAACATTCTATGATTTATTTCTACTAGAGGTCCGGTGAGTTCTTTTGAATCCCTAAATTACTTTGATAAATCCAGACAATCTCTAAATCATCGTCTCTTTCTCCATGTGTGAATTCCAGTTGGATTATACAGTCGTAATGTGCGTATGGTGGTTAGTGTATTCAATTTGGTTATGCTTTCCGGGTCTTTGTACGCAGAAGTGATTTATTTTAACTAAAATAAATTTTAATTAAATGACACATGTATTTAGCCACCAATTTAATCCAAGATTATGGCACCTTAAGTTATCTGGTTTCTTCATTTCTGTGAGATCCAAGGTTTACATTTAAACAGTTCAAAAAGAACGCGTTGTTGATGGTTTTGAACGCCTGCTGTTGAAGCGTACAATAGACCGAGTGGGAAAGTCAATCAGGTAGTATTGTGTAATCTATAATATAATAAATTTATATGAATTTGATTTTCAGCATCTGATCATTCCTGAGACTTTGTGTGTCAGTTTATATTGACTTGAAACATTGAAATGGACAAGAGAGGGATTGACCAGTGAAGAAAGGAATAAGAGGCTGAATATATTTGGTGCAAATTTGTTAGAAGAGAAGAAGGTAGATTTAAATCTGCCATTTTTTGTATGTTATTTTGTTTTCTGATGAATTTTCATTAACTATTTTGAAACAGGAAAGTAAGCTTCTTTAGGGTTCATGTGGAATTCTTTGTCATGGGTCATGGAGGCTGATGCAATCATGGCTATTGTCTAGGCAAAGGGAATACTCTGTTTCATTAATCACAATCAATTGAACCAAAGTTGATAAAATTTGTTCTGATAAATCTATTACCATAAACTTATATGAATTTGATTTTCAGCATCTGATCATTCTTGAGACTTTGTGTGTCAGTTTATATGGACTTGAAACATTGAAATGTACAAGAGAGGGATGACAAGGAGACAAAGGCCATTAGAGGCGAACATATTTGGCCCAAATAAGTTATAAGAAAAGAAGGTAATTTAAATCAGCCATTTTTTATTTGTTATTTTGTTTTCTGATTTTATTTTGTTATACTTGTATTCTTAGAACAGATGAATTTTCATTAGCTATATTGAAACAGGAAAGTAAGCATTGACTTGAAACATGAATCATTGAAATGTGCAAAAGGAGGGATTGACAAGTGAAGAAGGAATAAGAGGCTTAACATATTTGGCCTAAATAAGTTAGAAGAGAAGAAGGTAGATTTAAATCTGCCATTTTTTATTTGTTATTTTGTTTTTTAAAATTATTCTATGTTATACTTTTATTCTTAGAACTGATGAATTTTCATAGTTAACTAATTTGAAAGAGGAAAGTAAGCTTCTTAAGTTGTTAGGGTTCATATGAATTCCTAGTCATGGGTCATGGAGGCTGCTGCAATCATGGCTACTGTCTTGGCAAAGGGAAGGTGTCTCTCTTTCTTAAATCGAAATCATAACCAAATTTGATAAACTTTTTTCGGAAATGCGTTCTTGAAGACAATCATATGATAATAGTTGTTTGTTTTAACCCCTAAAATGTGTTTCCTTTTCATATTTCTACCAAGAAAACAGCAATATGTTGGAAGAGATTAAACTTCAAGTCAAGTACCCTGAGTGTGCAAAAAGGTATTATTTCTTACAAATCATCTGTCATCTGCCTTAGTTGACATGATCCTATTACTTAATAAGTCAATATGAAAGAAGCATGAAGGTATATTAAAAAACAGAGACAAACCAACAACCAAACAAGATATTTAAATAATAAAGTGTTAAAGTAATATGTTTGCACCTTATACGGCCTTGGCATGTGCTTCAAAGAGCTTATTTTACATTTTTAAAATCAATCTAGGTCGTTTGAATTTTTTTAGTGATTTGTATAGCCAGTAGCCAATTCCATTACACAGTATGGGTGCTTTGCTTTTAGTATATTCCATTTAGGCGGTGTATTTTCTACTTTGAAGATGATTTTCCCCTCCAAAAATATAAATACAGATGATTGTTCTTTGTTAAATGTGACTTGAAAAGGCACAAACAAGAATAAAACCATGAAACCTTGGAAAAAGTGTTGCTCATCATGGGACAAGGTCACACGGCGTGTGACCTGCACATCCTCTCGGCGTGCACCCCTACTCCACGACATGGAGCAGGGTGGTTGTGGCAGATGGATTTTTTCTAGCTTGGCATGCGGCGGGAGAATTTGTTAATTAAGGAATTTATCATTTCTTAATTTGTATCGGGGCAACATTAAGGGTTTTGGGTGGTTATAAATAGGGGCCTTAGGTTCAGTCATATGTATAGAAAAACACTCTCAGTTAATAAAGAAGTCTCCGTTCCTGCCCGTGGACCCCGACGACCGAACCACGTTATATCTTTGTGTCGTGCTTTATTGTCTTTATTGTTATCCGCATATTCTAACGCT
>JAUEJL010071494.1:0-28446 GCA_032274825.1 Drosophyllum lusitanicum | reverse complement strand
ACTTATCCTTAATTAATTAAGGGTAATTTGGACATTTTCACATTACCCCCACTTTTTTCAAACTAATATATCTCTCAGATGGAAAGATGTTAAATTACGTAAATTATACCAAATTAACGAGAGAATTATGCTCTTTAATTTGAGACCGATCTAGCTATATTTTTTCGAATTTTTTTTAATATTTGCTAGGTTTTTTTTTGAACAGTCGACATTTGCATGTGTGCAAATGCATAGATTTACCTAGTTTTTTCAGCACAGATGTAGATATGCACATGTGCATATGTCGATAGCTGTGTAAAAAAAACCCAACAAACGTGAATTTTTTTTTCGAAAAAATATAGCAAGATCGGTATCAAATTAAAGAGCACAATTTTCTCGTTAATTTGGTATAATTTTCGTTTAATGGATAAATTAGTTTTAGCAAATAGGGGGTAATGTAAAAATGTCGATACTACCCTTTCCAATTTAAAATAAATAAAAAAGACGGGAAATTAAATGATTGACCAGAAATTGTTCTCGCAGTTCTCGTACGAAAAACAGTTCTCGTTTGAACCGCTCCCTATATATATTATATATATATAGGGAATGGTTCAAACTAGAACTGTTTTTTGTACGTGAATTGCGAGAATCAATCTTGGTCATTCAATTGGTAAGTGAAATTCATGGATGAAGAGCGTGGGGGAATTAAGTGTGGTAAGATGCGTGTAAGAAATTCATAGGTGGATAATCTAGTAAGAGAATTGGACGGTTGAACTTTCCCTATATATATTTAACAACTAACAATATTAAATAAAAGTTGTTTGGTTGAGTTGGTAAGTGCCATCTAGACATCTAGTTACCCTATCCCCTAGGTTTCAACTCTTCATTTAAGCTTTTTATTCCAACGCCTTACCTTTACTTTTGTGCCCCCCTTTTTTGTTACTTTTCATTTGTAACATAGAGTTGGATTTGATAAAATCAATTTAAAAAACATAGTCCTAACATTTTAATATTTAATTATATGTGATTTAGTATACAATCACATGTGATTTCTAAAAACATCACATGTGAATTACGAAAATGTCACTCGACCCAAATTTTTAAAATTTAATCTGGACCATTGATGCCATTGATCCAAAGGCTAAAATTAGTCCCTTAGGACTATGAATTAATTATGGACTATATTGAACATTCTTCGTAAACATATATTGTTGCACACAAACATAAATTAAAGGGAAATGATTTGAACACAATAAGTTTTTGTCATACACAACAATTATGACTTTTATGCCCCTGGAATCCTACTATCTTTTATTCTCATTCACATATTCAAGAGTATAATGGTCTAAACAACTGATTGTTGTGTATTGCAAAAATCTGTTGTGTACAGATCATCTCCCTAAATTAAAGCACAATTTACTTTTTTAATGGAAAACATAGTTTACTAAAGGGCCAAATATGACTTAATTATCAAAGTTTTTCTTACTTTTCGGTTTAACCATCAAACTTTGTTTTAATGGTTGAACACCAAAGTTTAGTTTAGCTTCCATTTTAATACTTAAGTTTTGTTTGTTTTGTGGTTTTACACTTCTGTTAACTTGAAACTTGTTTAATAGGTAAAATTCACAATTCTTTTTATTTTGTATTATTTTTTAATCTTGTTGTTCTTGCTAGATTCAAAGATGAACATAAGCACAAACTTAGATCAACTGTTTGATCTACATAACAACGTCAGACAATTTGACACAAATTGATTCAAACAAAATCGTTTTACATACACCCATTTACAAACAAATGAAAAAGTAAACAAAAACAATGGACAAAAACAATGGGGAATGCTAGAAACATATGAATGTGAAGATGAACATTTTGAAGAGATTTGTAGACAACCTTCAATACACATGGAAGATGAATTTGAAGAAGGAGATGAATGTTAAAACCCTAAAAGGGGTGGGTGTATCCTAGCCATAGATCTAAAGAAACACAATCTGGATATCGATTAGCCTTCAAGAACATAGAAGATTCACACACATAGACACACCTTCAGATCGATGAACGTAATCTCGCCAAGAAGATGAACTTCGATATGGACAATTAGACAAATAAATCAGAAACACAAATCAGATGAAGTACAAAACCCGTAATCTTCACCTCTGTACATCTTCATCACTAATTTCATTCTCCAAAACAGATATGTCATCATCAATTTCACCTTTATACATCATTATCATTGATTTCCTTTCTTCGACTAGTGGCTACACAAGTGGGGAAGAGGACCCCAAATCGACCCGCACAAGCGATGGTGGCTATGGCGGCTATGTAACTGCTATGGCGATGGTTTAACATTCATCGATTCATCTTCATAGGGTTAGGAGAGAGGGACCGAGATGAAGAGAGACGGGGAAAGAAAAAGGGTGTATGGGTGGCGATGGCGTTGCTTCATGCAGTGATGGTGGCTGAGTTGTGGTAGCAGGCTTCATCTTCGCAGAGAGATGGAGAGAGAGGGAGGGGGCTTTTGGTAAACGGGAGTGCTTGGTGGTGGGATTTAATAACTGATTGGGGATAGTTTAATTGGTTTTAAAGATTAGGGGGGTGTTTGGTTAGGTTTTACCTGTAATTGTAGGTAAATGAGTGAAAGTAACAGGTAAATGAAACTTTATAGTTAAACTGTTTAAAAAAAACTTTAATAATTAAATCAAAACGTAAGAGAAATTTTGCTCATTGAACCATATTTGATCCTTTACTTAAATATACCATTACGTAAAATACAATTAATAGTTATGCTGTAATAAAAATTTATATTGTATAAACTATTTGGTGGGCCGGTTTTTAACTAAAATTGAAACGGCCGGTTTTAAAATGGGCCCATTTTAATGATTTAGTTTTGGTTTTTTAGTTTTAAATATAAAAAACTTATAAGATAATTAGCTAAACACATCTAATAGTAATTAAGTTTAATTTTGTGTTACTTCAAAAATAATTATTATTTATTAAGGTTTTCTTATAATACAACAATACATAAATACATTCAATTTTTTTTACAAAATGTGCTTTATCTATAATAACTTATGAAGAATGTTCAATATAGTCCATAATTAATTCATAGTCCTAAGGGACTAATTTTAGTCTTTGGATCAATGACATCAATGGTTCAAATTGCATTTTAAAAATGTGGGCGGAGTGACATTTTCGTAATTCATATGTGATGCTTTTACAAATCATATGTGATTGTATACTGAATCACCTGTGATTGAATATTAAAATTTTAGGATTATGTTTTTTATATGAACTTTATTGAACACAACTCAATAACTTAATGATTAAACTATTTATTAAAACAATTATATAATATACTTCTATACAAATTAAGTTTAAAAATACAAAACTAATAATAAGAACACATCTTAGAGGGTGTTTGGTTTATGGACTTGAAATCCTAAGGATTCTAAATCCCTTGGGATTTCAAATCCAATCAAATCTCTTGTTTGGTTCATATAAAAGAAAATGGGATTTCTAAGGTAAAGATGATGAGGGAGTCGACTCACTTTCACAACTTGACTGGCTCGAAGACGGGGAAGGCAGAGACGGAAGCGGTGAATAGCAACGGAGGCGGTGAAGGGCGAAGGCGGAATCGGAGGCGGTGAAGGACAATAGCGACAGAGGCGGTGAAAGGCGGCGGAGGCGTAGGCTATGAAGGAAGACGGCGGCGGTGATGGGCGATGACGGTGGAGTCGGAGTCGGTGAAGGGCGATGGCAGTGGAGGTGATTAGGTGAAGGTGGAGATGGGAAAGGGTGATGGCGGAGACGGGAAAGGGCGCCGGTGGAGACAGGAAGGTTACGGAGACGATGGACAAAGGGAGATGACAACGAATGTGGAAACAGTGAAGGGCAACGGTTATGGCGGTGGTGGTGGCTGACAATGTTGACGCCGGTGACGGTTATGGTGGGGACCGATTACGGTAGCGACGGCGAGAGTGAAGCGTCGGTTGATGTGGTGAAGGCGAATTCTGAATTGTTGGTTAAATAGGTCTTGATTTTGAAATCCCACATATGAGGGATTTAGAAATACCACTACTCTCCTAAGGATTTTGAAATCCCACACCTATAGAATTTGAAATCCCAATCAATTCCTTCTTATTTTCAATAAAACATGGGATTTTAAAGGATTTGAATTGTATATCCTGCGAAATCCCACGAACCAAACAGGCCCTTAGTGTGAATATCGTTGAACATTAATTCAACCTATTAAAAAATAAAAAACAAATAGTTTAATAAGTTGATTGATTTAACTTTGTAATATGTCGTATGATTTGAGCTTCTTGTAAGTGGTTTCAACAAGTTTTATAATTTGTATTTTAACTTTGTACTATGTCGAATGATTTGAATTATCTATAATGGAGATTGTACCTAAGCATCATGATGTACAACCCAAACTAAAACCGTGACCCTGATAGAGATAATATTGATGATCATAATGATTTGCATAACCATATAATCCAGTTATTATTAGGTTTTTAGAAGCCAGATTAACCGGTAAAAATATATCTTGTTCATCGATTTTTATCAAACTAAGATTAAAGTTTCTAAAAAAGCACGGTTTTCAAAACGACTAATGTACTTAAACTATAAGTACTTTAATAAAAATGATAAAATTGTCATTTTGAATATTTTAAGTTTTTAACATTACATTGTTAAAGTTAACGATCAAAGGAGCATGAGTACAACAAAAGTTATAGAAAAGAACATTCACTACACTTTCAAATTTTAAAGGACTAACGTTATAATTTTTGACAAACCTTAAAAACGGTTAGTGTAATTAAATCTTGTAATAATTTCTGTTTCTTGTTTTCATTTTCCTTTCTACTTTTCTAGAGAAGAAAAGTAATATACAAAAATTAGAGGGGCGTAAAGTGTAAATATTAAATATGCCGTTAGGCCCTGGTCCTTTGTTTAAAAGGTCCAGTTCTCCAGTCAAGATGGAATTTGTGTAGCGGATAAAATACAGTCGTACGCTAGACAATGGCGTCCCTTTTCGAACCGCCATTATCGACCTCTTTCTTCTCAAATACGAGTAATTCATTATCAAATTCACAACAGCCTTTACAATTCAAGCTACTTCATAGCAATTTCTCTCCAACACCAAAATTTGGGCAAACAATTATTCTTCTACACTACTCTACGTCCAAACATACATCTACCGTCTGTGCCGCAGCAATTGATCCACCACCTCCGCCGGAGAACAATCCGTCACCTTCACAAGACGCAAGCCTGTCGCTGGAAGTTGCCAGCACCGCTAGAGACCGCCAGAAAATTGTCAGGATTGCTTGGGAAAAGCTAGTCCGGTGGTCTCGTTCCTGGCGGTCCAAGGCCAAAACCGACGTTCTAGAACGCACAAACAAAGTAACATCCCTTACAATATTTCATTGCTAGACGATCTTGCTTATATTCTGAAGATTTGTGAGAATTTTACTCTAAGTCGGTATTAATTGTAAGCAATTACACCACATTGACAATGAAGAAATGATCCATACTTGGGCTAACTTTGGTCTTAATAGAACTTCTCCGCGCTGAGAGGGTTAATGGATTTTATCGAATGTGAATGCACATATTTCTGTTCTTGAAATTAGATTTGATGATATTGATATGTATGCTGTCTTTCACAAATCAAGACGGTTCTTGCCATGCCTCAAATATTTCTAATTAGTTTTTATTAAATTTTGCTGGTGCAAATGAGACAGACATTGATAGATGATGGTGCCAAGTACAACTCATGTGCATGCCATCAGAAGAATATGAGGGGAAGAAGAGGATTGATATAGACTCTACTTTATCATGAAATTGACATTTAAGTTAAGAATGAATCAGGTAAACCTTTAAGTTAGTGAGCATGATCTTTTTATAGCCTTAGGGACAGAAATGGAGCCTATACTGTATGGGATAAACTTTGAGGCTTTTTAAGTAGGTGGTTTGACAAATTTGTGATTAGGAGGACCACAAGATTTAAGCAAGGGCAACAAAAGTAACTTACAGCTGCAGGCAGAAAGGAGATGATCAATAAATTGATTTAGATGACAAAGACTTTGAAAATTCAATAAATTATGGTTACATGTGCTTATTGCTCAATTTAGACAAACATTGGGTTGTTGTTTACTCATTATCTTTTTGCTACTTAGTATCTATTAAGGAAGGTCTTGTAATGTTTTATGGCAAAATCTATGGGTACAGTGAGCGGAGCTGACTTGTATATTTTTTTAAGTGTTTGCTCTATGGAAGATGCTATGTTATATAACTCTTTCTTGAGAATTTTGTAAGATGAGGAGAAAATTCTTTCTTTTTTTTCAAAGGCAAGATAAGGAGAAAATTCTAGGATACGGAGCAACGGCCTTCTTCTTAGAATAGAATGAACAAGTGCTTAATAAAATAATAAAATGCCCTGTTTAGAGGCTCTATTTGGATTTGTCGTCAAACAAAAAATAACAATTAATATTTGGATGATAAAAGCTTTCCAATTCAACCCTCTAAATCATCTAAAAAACATGGTTATTAAACTATGTTTGCATGATGCTCATAAATCATCTCAAATTTTCATACTGAGATCAATAATCATCTTAAATAACCATGATAACTCATTTCACAAGTGAAAAAGAAATCAAGTTCTTGCGACTGTAGTGAGGTTCCTATGATATAAAGTACTTCAAATTTGATTTATTGGGACTGGCTTTGGACTATTAATCCTGTAACTTGAACATGTCTCCATTTTGTTGAGTGCCTGAATTCTGGTATTGTGGTATCACATCATTCTTACTATGGTATTATGGCAATTGGCAAGCATCCTACTGTTACCTTAAAAAATGAGTCATTTTTTCATAGCAAGTTGAAGTTAATTTCAAATTCAAATGGCATGTACTTTCTGAATGGCTTTTAGGTGGTAGTTCTAGGTGGTGGATCTTTTGGAACAGCAATGGCTTCCCATGTTGCAGGTAGAAAGTCGCAAATGGAAGTAAATATGCTTGTACGTGATCCTCAAATATGTGAATCTATTAATGAGAAGCATTGTAATTGGTGAGGCTTGTATTTGATTAAATGCTCATCACAAGATTATCTTTCATTTAGTTTGCTCCCTTTTTTGCAATATTATCTTCTTCATTTGCAGTAAATATTTTCCTGACCACGAGCTACCAGAAAATGTCATCGCAACAACTGATGCAAAAACTGCTTTAACCGGTGCAGACTTTTGCCTCCATGCTGTACCAGTACAGGTTTTTTAATTCATCATTGAACATCTTTAAGTTATCGCGATCTGATACGATGCATGGTCTTTTTCTGTTCATCTTTTGGTTTTCTTGAAAGAGCATGTTGTGCTCTTCTTGGCTCTAGTGCTTGGTTGGTCTAGTAAATATCAGCAATTTCTATTACTTTCTTGCGTATTTAAGAATTCTAGTATCAAATTGCATGGAGATTGCCTTCTCATAATGTATGATTGGGTTGCTAGACTAGAAAATTTCAAGTGTTTTCCTAGCACATCAAAGGGTTAATCGCATAGAAAGTTAACCAACTTTGTTTCACTTGTAATTTTCGATTTTTAACAAGAAAAAACCATTGAACTTCCAAAAACAATCTCAAACTTTCAGAAGTTTCGATCTTTAAGGCAATCCATATGCTGTCAAAGTAGTGATGTGGCGGATGATATGTCAGTAAATACAACCATGTTGACTCTTTTGACATGGCCTGGAGAAACCGGTTACCAGCATTGAAGATCACAATCAGCATTTTTGAAGTTTAGGTTTTTTCTGGGGCTTGCTCAAAATAGAAATCGGATCAAAGTTGGTTATGTTTTGCAACTTGCCCAAACATTTATTACTTGATATTAATTCGAGGCACAAATTGCATGTTGCAGTTCAGTTCTTCCTTCCTGGAGGGTGTTGCTGAGTATGTAGAGCCAGGGCTTCCTTTCATATCCCTTAGTAAAGGATTAGAGCTAAACACATTGAGGATGATGTCTCAGATAATTCCACAAACACTAAAAAACTCTAGACAGCCTTATGTTGCACTTTCTGGGCCTTCTTTTGCACTCGAGTTAATGAACAAGTTGCCTACAGGTGAGTTTTCTAACTTCTGCAAGAAATATCAGTGCATCTAAAGTTGAACATTGACATGTTGGAGTTATTTCCAACTAAACGATCTAAAATTGTCACCTCTAGATTGAACCGTTATTTTTTATTTGTCCCGTCATTTGTTCCAATTTCCATCGTTCCTTTCTTCATTTTGTGGGTGGGTCCCATCTTCATTCTGCATCATTTTAACACATCTTCTCTGACTATTTATCTGATACTAACGAGATGGGAATGTTGTATGCCCTAAACTAAAGTCTTGCTTTTGTGCTTTTTCTATAGCAATGGTGGTTGCGTCAAAAGACACAAAGTTGGCAAACGCGGTCCAGCAACTTCTAGCTTCTAGAAATCTAAGAATCAACACAACAAGGTAGATGAAACACCATACCATGTTTTTTTTGAAGTTTTAGCCTTTACAACAGCTTTTAGTCTCTTTTTGCATCTTATTATCGTCTAATAACCACTGATATTTTTTTTAATCATATGTAACATTACTAGGTAAACAAAATTTTAATTGATTGCACATAATCCTCGGTTTGTAACACCTGATGGCACAGTGATGTTACAGGGGTGGAGATTGCTGGTGCGCTGAAGAATGTACTTGCAATAGCAGCAGGTATTGTGGAAGGTTTGAATCTTGGAAATAATTCCATGGCAGCTCTTGTTGCACAAGGTTGTTCTGAGATACGATGGTTATCAACAAAGGTGTGCATAGTCGCTTTCGCCTCTTATAACATGCATTTGTGTATGTAGTCCACACACAAACAACCACACACACACGGTTGAGATTCACACAATCACACCTCTAGCTTATCTGCCTTTGATGGCTATCTTTTTTCAGAATTTAGGAGGCATACCAAATTACCAATCATCTATTTTAGCTTCTTCCATTTCCCATCCTTCTGGTTATCATGATTTTTCCTCGCTTTTAGTAAATCTTACTCCAGCATCACATCTTCATTTCTTGTTACACAATTCAAATTCTTACCTGCATCATGGAAATATTGGTTGACAAAAATGAATAGAGATCTGATGTTCAGACGCATATTAAATTCATGGGGTGACTATTTATTACTGCCCTTTAATTTCTTCTCTACATTATTGAATATAATGAAGATGGGTGCCAAGTCAACTACAATCTCTGGTTTATCGGGGACGGGAGACATAATGCTTACATGCTTTGTTAGCCTCTCAAGAAATAGAACTGTTGGAGTTCGTTTAGGTTCGGGAGAAACACTTGACGATATACTCTGCTCAATGAACCAGGTTACTATTTAACCCTTGCTGTAGAATCTGTAGGCAGGTCTGACCAAGAGGTGGCATCACTGACGGGAGGGCAGGCTGGGTGGGTCAAAAATGGGTTTGCGTTGATTGATGCATAAACACTTCTTTTGTCCATTTGCTTGAATTCTTTGAATAGGAATGACAATTAAGGATTTTCGATTATTATTACAAAATTAAGATTACTTCAAATCTTTGAATAAATTGATTTGGGAGGTCGTATTGTATGCACTAAAACCAGACTTTGAACAACTTTCAACCCATTCCCCTTTTAGATCAATTTATTGATTGAAAAACGCAACCCAAATTGATTCTTAAGTTAATGGTCGAAATTTTCACCTCTATTTTTACTACTAAATCTGTCTAATTCATGTAGTTATTTTAACGTTTGTGCAAATGTTAGGTGGCTGAAGGTGTATCAACCGCTGGAGCTGTGATTGCACTAGCACAAAAGTACAATGTTAAGATGCCAGTTCTAACAGCAGTGGCAAGGATTATAGACAATGAACTGACCCCACAGAAGGCTGTTTTTGAGTTAATGAATCTCCCACAGGTATACATCTTAACCCTCTATGTTGGAAGGGAACTGAATCATCAATTTTTCCTGTTTTTAATTCGTCTTATGTTGATACAATGTCATCCGTGATGATAATATTATTACTCGTCACATTGTTTTCTATTTCTCCAATGTGGAATCTTGGGTTTTAACGCTTCACTCTCTGTAGAGGTGGCAAATGGGGCGGATCAGACGGGTTAAACCAGCTTTTGGGTCAAAACAGTTCATCTTAATTAAAAAAATGAATTTGGTAATTATGATGACAAAGTGACGAACACAATATTATTACAAGAATATCAAGATATCTTTGAATAAAACAAGTTGCAATGTTTTAAAAATAGATTTTGAGCAACCTTTAACATGCTTACTTTTAGCTAAGCTATGCATTCATAAAGTGCAGTGAATTGGAGTCTCGGGGTCGATATTCTGGTTTACTTTGTTCTAAATCACATTTTGTTGATGTTTAGGTTGAGGAAGTGTAAATACATGAGATGGATACTTCTCCTTTCACCCTGTCACCAGATGAAATATCCAATTGCTACTTTGCTATAATATGGCAGAAGAACACAGACAAGATAAGAAATTGAAATTTTACACCATATTGTTTAGGATTAAGATTTTTGAAATACTACACAAAATTTGCCAAGAAACAAGCTTTTCTTGACAAAAGTTATACATATATATTTTTTTGGATGGTAACAATGTAAGAAACAAGCTTTTCTTGACAAAAGTTATACATATTGTTGGAATTTTTTTTGCATCTCTCTCTTTTTTTGTTATTGTATCTGGATGGCTACTGTTAACAGGTACATTGTGGTATACGACAATCGTCTAAGTGGTGTTTGTGATTCGTTAGTTATAACCGTTTATCTCTTTAATGAAAGAGTTTGAAATAAACACATAAGATGCTTATTTCACTGTGTGGTAGGCAAATTGTTGTTTTCCATTGGTGACTTCCACATCTTCCCTGCAGTTACTTTTATTTTCCAATGGTTAGATTTGAATGTTACTGCTATTATATCGGTCCTAACTCGGACTTTTTTGTTGCAAATTTTCACCTCATGACCGCTTCCATTTTCATTTACGCCAACACTTTTTTTCTCCTCTCTCTAGCATCCTCTTCTCGGTTATACGTCTGATAATTTGCAAGTTCTCGGTTATACGCTTTAAAATTGCATCAGGTTTAGGTCGAATTGTTATCGAATCTTTCGTGAGACGAATTTCCTAAAACAAACAGGTCTTCAAGAAGTTGGAATAATTTTATTCAATTGAAGCAAAATAACAAGTTCTATGGGAAGTGTTTTAACTAAAGTGACGTTGAAATAAGGGGAAATGTGGCACTGTATAATAGAAATGCAGTACACGCTCTGGGAAGAAAGTACTTCTGAGACCATTATCTTCTCAAAATCATTCTTCTTCAAGGACGCACAATCCGTTTGGTATGATGTCCTTGTTTTCAATTTATATGAACTTTTTATTTATAAAGCAAACGCTTGCATTTGTAATATAACCGTCGAAGAATTTGCATAATTTGATATTTTAAAATGATGGCAAAAAAGAAAAAACATTGGTCAATATGAAATCTAGCCACTATGGTCAGGGATATACTAGCGGTGTAAGTTAGTCTCTACATGTTTTTCTGTTAGTGGCAAGGTCCTAAACATAAGAAGATGTATGTTGACGTACGAGTCGGTTCAAATTTCTATGATGCTTAAAGATTATTATGATTACATGGAAATAGCACAAAACATCTTAGATCTTAAAGGAGGCTTAACTCATTTAGAGACGGAGGTTTAGAAGACGAAATTGAATAAAGGAGCACGGAAGCATCATCGTGCACTACCACCAATGTTGAAGAAAGAAGCCGGCGACATACATTCATGACACTAAAACGAATAGAGGAAACACAATTAGATCATCAAACGTTACCCAAGCCAAGATATTCAATATTCATATTACACCTAAGATAACTAAAACTTTTGAAACTTTCCTCCAGGTGTGTCATTTCACTGATTGTATCACGACATTGTGTAATGTTATTTATTTTGAACAATATATAGTTTTTATATTTATATTTCAATAGGATGAGTATATCTAAAGTTCAATATTATTGTAATTTTATAGTATACAACTATATGTAAAATATGAGTTTATTGTTTCAATAAGATGCAACTATATGAAATTGTATGGTTTACTTTTTCAATAATTTTATTTATGTTTACAAGTTCAATTTTTAAATATTAAATTGGAAGAAAAAACCAAATCCAAAAAATCCAAACCGGAAAAATCTAAATGAAAAGACCGTTGGACCAAACTGGTCTAGACCAAAACTAGATTAAAAAAAGGCAGTGCGAGACAAGACTGGAAAAAAAACGAACCACAAAAAGACTAAAGCGGACACATTTTCTACATCTTCACTCCTCCCTCCATACATTGTAGTAATTAATACCAACAAGAGTAGAGTACAAACCACCACTGTATGTTGATCCTCAAAGGGCCAAAGGTTTCGCGCAATAAAAACCTGAAATACCGATTTATTAAAAATTAAAAAAAACAAAAAATTGATCGACTGTTACCTCGTTTAAATTATTTTAAAGAAAGTCATCAAGAACAAAAATTAGAGGAAAACATGTTTTATCTAACCTAACAAAATTAAAATAAATAAGATAAAGTAAACAAGACTATTGATGCAAAAGTGACAGTGAGCATAATATATTATAATTTATAAACATACATAATTTGGATGGTGCATCCAGAGTTTTTTATTAGTGGTAACATAAAATTCACGGTTTCGTTTCGACTTGGTTACTTATTTATATAGGACTGATAAAACAGGTGGTGCTGGTCATGTATATAACGATTGAAACTAGTTTAGTAGTAATAACATATAACTAAACTATAAAATTAAACCTAAGAAAGCTAAAAGTTTGTTCAACAAGCAAAAATAATTATACTTAAGATAATCATTAGTATATATATAGAGAGAATCAATTTTATTATGAGAACCAGTCGTAACCATCAATTTGAAAAATAAATAACTAAATATGAGAAGGGGGTTTTTTGAAATTAAAAATGGTCTAGGGGTGTGTTCTTAATAGGAGAAAGATAGTGTGGTCAATAATTGTTTACATCAATTATTTTCTAAAACTAAAATATCTCTAATATATAAATATTTTAAATTACAAATATTATATCAAATTAACGACTATTTTGTTTTCTTTAATTTGATGTGCATATAGTTAACTTTTTCCAAAATAAAATACCGGATTTCTTACTTAAAGGTTACACATGTGCAACTCAACAATGTGACCAGCCATTTGAAAGTTGATATATGAAACCTAACAATAATAGTATAATTGCACATGTGCAGGGTAAAATCATGATCATGAATTTATGTACAACCGGTGGTCGTTATAGATAGCGACACAATTCTTGTCAGCAGCAATAATGTGGTTGTTGGTAGCGGTGTTGGTGTTGAATAAAGTGAAAAAATCTATTTAAAATCACTCGACTATTTTACTCTCTTAAAAAGAAAACTAAAAAGATTAGAAAATTAAATATATCATTGATACTGGTACTCTTGGTTTAAAAATAATTTATGTTCTTAAGTGAACCCCTAATAAATGTACGTGTGTATATCACAACCTAATGCATAGACCAGCAAAACATTAAACCATAACTTGATTGAGAAAAGAGTAGTTAGAAGGTAAAGGAAAAAAGCATAGATGGAGTTGTAGAGTTTTTTAGGCTTTAGGGTATCTAAAGTAGCCTTCAACATGTTTGAAGAGATTTATAAAGGCACTTAGAAACAGATACCTAACACTACAAACACAAATTAACAACTAATGATTAAAGTGGCATGACAAAAGGCATACCAAACAGTCTCACATATGACATTGCAAAACATGACACCAATGTTTGATCTCTATTCCCTTTAAATGAACGTTTCTTGAACTTACTTCTGACTACCAATAATGATCGCTTTTAACATTGTAATGGCAAGGTGTAAGTTGACTTTGAGCATATCATTCTATTACTTCAAATTTGAATTCTAATTGTTTTTATGTTGATTTGATTGTACTGACTTTTTTCCTTTTATTCATCGCCAACACAGAAGTCTCCATCTTCATTCATCTCCATCACATACGTCACCGTCTTCATCTCTATCTTCAATTCGTTGCCATCTCCATCTTCGTCACTTTCGCCTTCTCCTTCTCCATCATAGACGTTCACATACATCTCCTTTTATGTTGATTCGGTCCACCAACAGTTCGAGATTGTTGATCATTGTCTCGTTGTTATGATGAATAAATACGACGAAATAACTTTATAGAATGATGTGATTGGAAAGAATGGAGAAATTTTGGTATTACAAATCTCAAGTGTTTCGGGTCTTGTAATATACAATTCATGTTGAAACAAGTAGTTCATTAGGATTAAAAACCAAGTCATCTATGAATTTTTCTTTTTTCTAACACAACCAAATCCAAAGAATTAGTAAAAATACTAATATACATACTTTGTATAAATGTCTTCTTTTCCTATTTTTTTCAAATCCTTTTAAAAAAATTCTCAGACTCCAGACGAAGATGTTCGATTTATCCTTTGAGCACCCAGTTTGGGTGCTGCAGGTTTAGATCCCAGTCCCCGCCCAGCAGCTAGTGGCTTGACCCGGGTGGTTGGTGCTGGTGCTGCGATTGCTGCCCATGGATCGTCATTATCAATCGGGGTAGCACTTGGTTTCACATTACGAGACTTTGCAGCTACTTTTGGAGGAGGGGCAGAAATGGAACCCCATAAGTCTTCTTCATCTTCAGTTTTGCTCAAATGTGTTGTTTTGGGTCTCATATTTGAAGCTGTAGCAGAAAAAGAAATTATAAGCATTTATTTATACAGGTTGTAACACCATTTACAATTGGTTGTGAAAATTTCAACTCATGTAACAGGTTGATCCAGATTATGATTTCTCTTCTAAATCACTTTATTCGGGGAAAAAAAAGATTATCGTGGATATAATATATTTTCTGTAATCATTTGATGCACAAACTAGTTAAAAAACCTAATAAGCCAGATTTGTTAGGTTTCCTCAAGTTGTATTGGTCATTTCAGTTTCCTGATTCAATGTTTTCTTACGAAGCAAAGAGTCGGTTTCACTCGAATGTAAACCTAAGTTTGCTTCATTGGATTGCATTTGCGGTCAAAAGCAACATATATTTGTGATTTCATTGATAGTTAAATACTGAAAATTGTGATAAAATGAAGTGTGGATATTACCTTGAGGTTTTGTTTGTGCAACGGGCCGCTTTTGAGCAGCTTGGATGCTGGCAAGAGCAGGAGATGGGTTTGAGTCTTCAAGTGGCATAAAATCGTCCCAACCGTCTTTCTCATTTTCATTCTCGTTATCTTCAATAATACCATTCTCAAGTTCTCCCCATCCATCAGTTGAGGTAGGTGACTCAGGGGCAGGTTGATCGACTATGTCAGCAGTTGAACATGCACGCACCATTGGTGTACTTTGGACTTCCGGTATCACTATTATAACCCCCCAAAATATGACAAATATCAACTTATTAATTGACATGATGAGGGATGATGCGTTTTTTGCCACGCACAATCTTCTCCACTTTTGGAGTGTTTGGATTATCGTTTAGAAATTGATTATCTCCAGATGTTTGGAGAAACAGAACTGATTATCTTTGAATGATTATACAAAATCATATAATAACGACTTTCAACCAACTTTAATTTTACTCCCATCTCAGGGGCCAGTCTCTTTTTTTCACAAGGGTATCCCTTTTTTATATCCTCCTATAACCCATTTTATTGCTCTGATTATTACAAAATCAGTTTCAAAACACACATCCAAACACCCATATTCTAATTAGTAGCTACAAGAATGTCCAACAATATAAAACCTAATGACAAGTAATCAACGGATATAATAGGTGTATAAAAACAAAATCACTTAAGATGCTACCTGAACTGGAATTGGAGACGGCAGAAATATTAGGTGCACTGGAACTTGCAGATAAATGTGGAGTATGTTCAGAAGGTTTTCCTTTGATAGATAAAGAGCTCATGGCCCATCTGCAGAATAGTATTTCATGTCAGGGATGCAATTAAAAACTCTTATTATCATTCTGATCGGTGCATGGAGGAGGATTGTAATAATATATATGACATAAAACATAAACAAGTTATTTAGCAACTAAATTAAAGAGATTCCTGGATAGTGTGGACATAAATACTTCCAAACTACAGAGGATTCATTTTCCATTTAAAAAACGAAGCAAAAGCTGGTAAAACAAGGAGATATGGTTCTGGAAGAGATTGAGCTGATGAATAACCCAAGGAAAAGGATGCTGATCAACCAGGAAACTAAGTTCCAGTTGAAGCTACTTAAGAGAATTAATTACCTGTAAGTCAAGCACATAATTTTAATTAGAGGTGGCAAAATGGGTGGGCTGGGTAATGGGTTAGGTTGACCCATAACTATTAATTGTTTGACCAGTTTGCTTTAGAAAAATGTGTGTGAATATGGATATAGTACTACAGTACTAATCTATGTTTCTAAATAAAAGATCTATGAAGTTGAGTGCATGAAAATTACGAATGTCAATTTGGATGATTATTGACCTGTTCAGCCTATTCAGCCCATTCCCTTTTTAGTTAATTTTATTATTTGATCAATTTGATTTGTGTAAGGTAACAGGCTGATCTACCCCAAGAGCTCACATCGACTGGAACGCTTGGAATTTATTGACTCCACAACAAAGATTCCAAAGAAGCATAATCTAAAAGTAAAAGGAAAAGAAATATAATAAGCTGGCATACCCTAGTAAACTTGCATTGCCAGGAAGTGATGTAATTCCTGAGCTTTCAAGGTCATTATTATCTCCAGCATTTGCCTACAAAAGAAAATGTATGTAAGGTACCCAATATACAGTAATACACACACACCAAGAGCTTTACCAAGGATGAAAGGTTGGTAAAGCTCTTGGTGTGTGTGTATTATTGTATATCAATAAAACATCAAAAGACACACCTTTTCATGGTATTGCTTCACTATGTGCAAAAATTGCTCAACTGCTTGGAAGGCCTTTGATCGAACATCACTGCAAACATGAATTAGTATATCAGGTTTGCTAGTCAGAACATATAGCAACACCATCACTAATGACAAGAAGCTGATAAGCATGAACAATAAGTATAACCCCTAACTCGGTAAAGGATCCTGAGATCATAGCTGATTATATTATATTAAAGAACTTAATACTCATACAAGATTAAACAAGTCAAAGCATTGCAGACATCAAAATAATTTATTTCAACTACTGACCTTATCACCTTAATAATAACACAAAGCATATAAAGGATGCCAGAAAAGTAAAGCATTACGCCCTAAACTACATAGACATAAAGCCGAAATGCACAACACTATAATGTTGGGGTATATCTAGGTTTAATTATCAACACTCAAACATATATAAAAAGATATTTTGAAATAAGTTATAAACCTGTCAGGATCTACAGTAAGTACAACAACATTTGGAAGAATACGAACGGCAATCTCCTGGGCATCATAATAAGAACTAGTTGCAGATAGAGCCATTATCCCTGCCAACCACAAACAATTGCTAAACAAGCTTGAGGTAGAGAAGGACAAGATGACACCGTTTCAGACAATAAGATTAATTCAATTGTTAAATTAGCTTAAGCAATTTTAGGAAATGGAGATTCATAATTTACCTGCTCCTCTGGCAGGAGGAAATGTATCCCGCAAAGCACGGACAGTAAAAGCGTTAATTAAAACTCTCTTGCGTGTCTGAAACATACCAATAGGCAATAGTTTCCATTATTTATACTTTTTTTGCTATGAGTATTTGGAGAAGAGGATGCTAATGATGGACAAGAATGTAAAAAACTCTACTAACCCCATCATTAAGGTGACTAGCCAAATTCCCAAGTAATATGGTGGTATTTGTTCTAATGGCCGGTTCTTCATCCACCTAGTAATGGAATTACGTTTCAGTAGCAAAAAAGAAGCATAAACATTACAGGTTGAAGAATAAATAGCAGCACCGCAGAAAGTTCTTATACAGAATAGACAAACTAGAGAGACGGTATGAGGATGATGGATTCATCACCTGGAGCTTTGAAAGATACTTCAAGAGTGATCCAGATAAAGTGCGTTGAGATAACTGCAAGTTCAAATAAACAGAAAAAATGAGACAATGAAATAATTATGGCATCAACTCCAAGTTCAAGCATAATTATTTGAGGCCTTCCAGTAGACAAAATATAATTGAGGACCATGGATAAATCTAACAAAAGCTGCATGATGATAATAGGATTCCAGTTGTTGCAACAAATAATAGAAAAAGGCACTGAAATCGTTGCGCTGTAAAAGTTATGCTATCATAAAATAGAACATAACATGAAACCATCTATTTATATTATGTATATTTGAAAAGCTTTTATATGACTACAAGATGATAAAATCAGTTTGATGCTAACATTTAGAACATAACATGAAATCATCTATATATATTATGTGTATTTCAAAAGCTTTTATATGACTACAAGAGGATAAAAACAGTTAGATGCTAATATCTGTCTATAAACACACACATTATTGACATAAAGTAGGAAGTATAGAACATATATGTCCTGTTTCTATTGTAACCAACATCAGAGCTGCAGAACAGTGATCATACATGACCAAGAAATCATGTCATCTTAATGATCTGCTAAAAAAGAGAGCAGAGAGAGTGGAAAGTGAACATACCTTTGGAGCAAGAACAAGCATGGATTTTAGAGTCAATTCACGCAGAAAGGCAGATGTGTCTGAAAATCCAGTGGCGATATGAGGGTAAATCTGGTCACAAGCAATACCACACGTACTAAGATTAGGGGAAATTTTTTGAGAGAAATAAGCTTGTTTGCAAGTGAAAGTGCTAGTCCTTAATTCTTACTTGCTCGTCAACAACTTGGGCAGTAAATGATTCCCCAAATTGATCAATATGCTGTAAGAGACCAACTCTAATAGCTCGATCATTGGAGGCGAAAAGTTTGACTAATGTTGGTATGACCTACATTCATACCAAAAATCAGCAGGGAACAAATAAAGTAAACTATTACATATTACATAACCAGAATATATGAGACTCATGACAGAAGAGTGTGACCTTTATGGTGAATTCTTCTGCTGAAAGCCAAGCACCAATTTTCAGGAATGGAGTCAAAGCAGGTGCGGCAGCTGAACCAAATTCTAAGGCGGAAGCAAGCAAAGGAAGTAACTGCACATATTGCAAAAACATTACATACTAATAAAAACCAGATACATAAGAAAATAAGGAAATTATTAAACTAAAAATAGCCCCAAGGGCTATGTTAACAACCATATCATGGTTATTAAGTAAACATATGGTTACCAATAACCATAAGCTGGTAGATCAACAATCATTTTTAGAAAGAAAGATAACAACCATAAGTTAGTTGTTATCCATAGCCCTAAGGCTGTTTTGCAAATCCCTAAAAAATATATGTAATACCTTCTTCAGCACAATTTCACGAGGCAACTGTTCTGCTAGAGTTGGAAGCTTACGGAAAAATGTATCCTTCTCAACACTGTCCTTCAAATTAAGTATTTCCATAAAATGAATGGTATCCACCAACTTGTTCTGAAAATATTCTGCCGTAACAAGTTTAAACTTTTTATTATAGGCCAAAAAGAGTTAAAAAAACATTTTGTGATCTTGTAAAAGAGGCATGTTGAAGAGGTAAAAGATACTCGTGACAAAAGAAGCATTAAAACTTATAGGCTTCATTTTGATAATCAAATTAAGATAAGATAAGATTCAAGTCCATAAACATAACTTGAGCCACATAAGCAAGAAGATTGTTATGAGACTCTCTTAAAATCAGTAGCAACTATTAAAAAAACAGAAGCTTATTTCAGTAATAGAACTTCAAATTATGTTTATTACTGAACCAATAATCAAGAACTAAAGGTTGGGTATTTTTATGATTTCTTGAATTATTATTAACAGCAGCACTTGACTCGTCTTTTATATAAACACGAGTACTAACTACTAACCGAATATAACTTTAGGAACAAAAGAGTCACTTTATGTAACAGAGTTGTACATAAATTCAAAACCAAGGTGGGTATAGGAACAAACCACAGTTCTCCACAAGCTTTGATGTATTCAACCTACGTGAAGGCATAGAACTCAAGAGGCGCTGATAATCTGGAAGTAGAGACTACATGAAGGAAGAGAAAAATGAATATTCAAGTGGCGACATGTTTACATGCATTTAAGGCAACAAGGGTGAGCAAGCACACACCCTCTAAGTTCAAATAACAAAATTTCATTTAAACAATTACAAAAGACAGAATTAGAGCTCTGAGGGGCATCAAGAAGTTACCACCTCATTAACTTTAGTGGCATGCTGACCTTTGGTAACGATGCTGTATTGCGCAGCTCCTCAGTCTTGCTTAATTTCAAACCAGAAAACATCTCATAAATGAGACAACCTAGTTACAAAACCAGCACTATTTATGTTGTGTATATAGAAATCAAGATCAAATAAAAACTTAGATATTCGTAAGAGCCGTAAGAACTAAACAACCGGGTCATGTGCATCTTTCTGTGAGTTTTCAGCACAAAACTAGGAGTGTTCATTTGGATGGATTGGCTTAATCCGATATTGAGTAAAGTGAATCCAATTGGATTTCAGTTCCTAAAATATGATCCAATCCGTCCAAACTCCAAACTACCTTGTGAGTCATGATCCAAACCAAATTACAAATTGGTTGGATTGGTATTTACAATCCTATTTTTAAATTGTTACATACATATTTGCTCGAGAGTCTGCATATTCTGAGAAATATATTCAACATATATAATGTTAAGATTAAGATGAAGCTGTCCAAGTTTATGTTCACAAACTAATCGATCCATCACCATACAAAAGTAAAGTAGCTTGAGCAATTAACTATATATATAAAATAATTCGGTGTTTTTTCACTATTCGATTTATATAATAGTAACCAAAACTAATCCAAAATCTATCATAATAATTCAGTTTTGGTCCAAAGCAATACAAAAATCCAAATGTCTGAACTGATTAACTGAATAGTCCAATCCAAATTGTTCGCTTGGATAATTCAGTTTTATACTTTTATCCTAATAATGAACACCCCTACACGAAACACTCTAATTAAGATGCACTCATGCACAATCACAATTTATTGATTACTTCTTATCGGAACCCTCCTCTATACACACACAATACACAAGTAACAGCATCAAAAACATATCAAGCTTCGATTGATTCTTTGGATAAACCCATTGTTATCTCAACTGTGTCCAATCCAAAAGGTTATATCAAAAACAGAAAGATAACACTGAACCACCAATGAAGCTGCTTGTTATTAACAAGCAATTCAGCAATGGAATTCAGGCTTCCATCTTCATTGATCATAGTGTCAAGCTAATTAAAAAAAGATCAGGTCCATTAAGGCATATTTAGTTAATAAAGCCCTTTTGTGTTCTATGCTAGAAAAAATCTATTACAAATTTAATAAGCTACTTTAAAGTGATCAGAAACTACGAGGAGGTAGGTATGCAACAGAAACGCTCAAGTTAATGCAGTATAAGACATAAATGCACACAACATTGGGTACCTTGCCCAACCGAAACAAGAACTAATCATATAAAGTTATGAACAATGAGAAACGGTAATGTTTCAAAACAATGAGACATAGAAGCTCACCTAAACCCCAAGAATCAATGGCCCATGGTGGAGATTTTCTGATAGATGTCCAGTCTGATTTTGCCAACTCCACTGGTTTGTACTGTGAGCCGACAAGCCAATCATATTGCTGGACCAACAAAAGAATTCAAGAAGTCAATGCTATCTGGCAGAAGTTTTCTAAGGTTCTACACCAAGGAACTTGAAGAAACAACAAACTTCAGTGAATACAAGAGATCCAATACAAATACCAGAGTTTCATATATAGTTCAGAATGCAAGTCAATATCACCAAGAAACAAGAACAGAAAATGACTCCATATAACAGAGGAAATGCACTGCATTGCATAATACTTTTTAAAACTTTTAGCATTTATAACCAGGGACGAGGCCTCAATAATTAATTTTTATTAACTATCCATTTAACTAGGCCTCAATATTAATTTTTATTAATTTTCCATTTAACTAAAATAATAAAATATCATAGCATTCAATATTGTGTCTCTAATATGTTTCAGTGTGAGATCATGCTGATTGGTAGAATCAGAATCAGAATAGAATCAAGAGTTTTTTAGGTTTTATTATGTTCGTGTTTACCCATAGCTCCATTTATCTAATAAATTAGTATGATCTTATATACATATACACACACATATATCAGTTTTCTTTAGTATTTTATATGTTTGGAAATTTTCTTGCATGTCAAGCTGGAAACGATGCCTATTCTAAAATTTGAATGTAAAGACTAAAGAGACAGAATAGCATTAGCTTAAAGCAGGGTTCAGTTGGGTTTATTTTATGTTCATCTGTTCAGACTAACCAGAAGATGTGTTAATTGAATATATAATTCTTCTTCCTTCAGTTATACACATTCAAATTACCCTAAACATGTAACCCTTCCACATGATAAAGAAGCAATTATTGGAAGTGAAAATAACAGGTAAATGATGTACCAGCATTGGTCCTGCAGCTGCTTCATTGTTTCCATCAAACTCAGAAAGAACATCAAAAGCATGCAGCTTCCAGTCCAAGGTTTGAGTAACAACAACACTATCCAAACAAACATTACCATGGACCTGTAAGAAACAAGAGTAAGCAAAGGAGGGATGTTACCTATTAAGCATTACCATCTACAGCATACTAATGACATCGAATAATAGAACCTGACAGATGCAAATATTAACTATTTGTTGAGCAACAGCTTGACTTTACTAGGTGAAATTACCAGAATCTATAGCTCATAAATGCTGAATGCAGGTGTGCTTTGCAAGTAGCAATTGCAATATTAATTTAAAACGTTTTAGTCATTGGTGCCACCTATGACCTATATTCTCAGAGTGAAGCCCAAGAAGAGCTGACTTGAAAGAAGCCTACATTTGAGAATCCCAAAGGAGTCCACTTCAAATTTTTGGTTTTATGTCTACAACATTTGAGAAGTTTAGCAGTGAGCCTGTGAATCACTGACAGAACTACCAAGAAATAGACACTTGCTACTGTAAGCATGATTAATGAGCACATCCCCTCACCCAACCATCACGTTTTATATATTCGTCCCTGGAAGAGATCCCCCTTTTTTTGGCAAAATCAGTAATTAAGAATGATTAAATACACATTAAGTCTTGTATTCTTAGTACTCCATGAACTGACATTGTTTTAATATACTAAATAAGGTCTAGCCAATTCTGAGTTGTCCTTTCTACCCCAGGTTGTATCTGGACCAACGATCTGACAGCCATAAGTGGTGGATTTAAACACTCAGGGTATCAAAAACCCAAAATGTTCCCAAAAACCTAATTCAAGCCGTCTAGTCGATTTCCTTTCATTTATGGTCTCCACTCTGTGGATCCCAATTCCCACATACCCATGTCCTCATAACTTCAAAGAGAACATCTAAAATATTGATAAATTAATAAAAACAGCTACACGACTTGACCACTAACCACTTGCAAAAACAAACTAGATACTGATTCTTAGTCAAAGATTACAAAATGCTAATGCTAATTTTGTAATATGATTTCCTTTCTGTAGGTTTTCTTTCATACATCCTTCATGAGTTGGGGAGCACCCAGCCACTCATTCTTACGTTTGTACCATGAAATAGTAATTATCCTTTACTACTTGAAGTAGGGGTACACAAAGCCAGGGCCGGCTGGACCTTGGCTCAGCCCAAAAAACCCAGTTCTAAATGGTGTGAAAGTCCAACCATCTGGCCAGTTAGAAAATAAAAAAATATCATGTCTAGCCAGTCAAAATTACAAGGTGACAGTAGTAATTCACCGCTAGATATGATATGAGAACTGTAAATGCAACAGATACAGATCCAGGAGTTTCCCAAACCTAACCTAAAGAGTGAATATTAGTTCATTGGCTACAAGTGTGTCATGTCACATAAAGAGGTATATCATTCAGTGTGCAGATGACTGTACTCACAAGTTTGCAATCGTTATTGAGGAAGCTCACAGCTTTTGCTATACGGTGCAGGCCCCAGGCATAATATTCGTCCCTGATGTCAGAAAACATAAAAGTTAAGAGAAAAATGAGCCGTATAGGCATGTTCATCGAAAACAGCATTAAAGTTTTGGTGTTCCAAAATGCACCAATAAGAACAACTTTAAGGACAAACACACTAGCATGCCTTTTATCTCAAACTAGTAGATAGATTAAAGATGAAGCCAAGTCAACTGACCCAATGACTCAAGAAGTAGAATAAAAGGGCAATAAGATCCACTAGAAATGTGTATTTGTACCTCTGTGTACCTTGTAATCCTAATTCCTTGATTTTATCCGCGAGTGGCATAACAGGTTCAGTAACAATATATATAGTAACCTTTGTAGATGGGCCATCAATTACTTCAGCCTCAGTACTATGAAGGAATGATAAAATGTTTGGATGCCTGACCTGAAATAAACAAATTATAGATTTGTTCCACTTACAACAAATACAGAATAGCAAGAAGCTGACCAAATATTTACAAATTATCATATGTTTAAAAGCTTATCAAAATACTGAGCTCATTTAAAATTATATGGAGGAGGCCTGCACAGTGAATAGAACTACTCAGATCCCCCCCTTCCAATAATGAAAAGAAAATTTTCAGGTTACAAACACCCAAAAAAAGAAGACAAAGAAAAAAAAAATAGTAATCATATAGTTTACATGACTGACAGAAGATTAACAGAAATGTGGTTGCGGAACTAATATTAGATATCTGAAACTAGCATACGTATTGCCATACTTAAGAATGCCTCAATACCTCATAACCACGCTTTTCATGCAGCATGGAACTGATTTAGTATATATTTAATTATTTATAAACATGTATGCATACTATTTGTCTAGATATGGAGAAGGATCACATAATAATAAATTTCATGTTGACAAGAGGAACGATAAAGAGAATCCTATTAATTTGGCAAATGAAGAGCAACTCACTGTGCGGAGCCGTTTGACACCGTTGCGAGCGGCAGCTAAACGTCCATCACTGCCACTACTTCCCGTGAGTGTAAATATTGATACAGGGGATCCATCCACCTGGAGAAACAAAATAACATTTAACCATATCTTCAATAAACAGAAAGAATGCAAAACACGTATCTGAAAGCATCCACCCACAGCTAGTGATTTAGTAGCAATTTAAATATAAGGAATTATATCATGAAAAAATCATTCATGGCAACAGATTACTAGAACCACCCAAATAAAAACGTGACCTACCAAGTTATGGAAATGATTACATCAGGGGAACAAGTGACAGCAGTAGTTGTTCACAAGGGTTAGCACAGTCTCTTTTTTGGCACTTACGAAGATGAATCATTTACATGCCATACATGCGGTTTTGCATCTCAATTTCATTGCATTGTACAGTGTTTCTTAAGTTTTTTATAAAACCCTAGGGATGGAAACTGTGTGTTAAAAAAGAATGTGATTCCAAAATAGACGATGCATAGCTAGCCTGGTTTAGCAACAAAATTTTAATACATACGCTTTTCATACTTCATAGACATAATTATTTTTACAGAAAGGCATTTATCAAAAAGAGAGACATAACACTAGATATAAAAAGGGAACACACAAGTACAATCGAAGGCTCTCAAGATAGAGAAGGGAAAAATAAGGTAAGCCTAAGAAGATAAAACATCAAAATTACATAATCTCAAACTGCCTAATAGATGAACATCCAAATTTTTATGATGCAATTCATTGGCACATTAAGAAAAGAAGTTAGACTGAATTTCAAGCCTTCCTACAGAAATCAAATTGCAAATTTCGGGCCCTCTTAGAAGATATAATCATATAATAGAGTCAGGGACTCAAACATGACCCTCGTTATGTTATTTTCTGAATACGAAGTTTAAGAAACAAGGCCAAATAAGCATGTGATTGCAAATAATCCAATCATCCATGTAACAAGAGTAACAAGGCTCTTGTCACATGTCTTTGTTTACTGATCATCAGCTATTAAGGTTAAAACTTAAAAGTGATGTACAATTTACATCGGGATCCTAAAAAGAGTATTTACTATGATGTTTTAATTTTTATTTTCAGCTAATTGGACTTGTTGGTAAACCATCATGTTATTACTTTAATGATCAAGCACTGTCTTTTTGAGCTCTATGAATGTTCCAAGTACTATTGTTTCTATAGAAATAGTTCAGCTGAAGATATAGCATATATCTTTCTTCAAATAAATATCGATCTGTAACCCACAACAAAACAAATAAACTTGAACAAGAAATACAAAGAACACCCACAAGTTGTGATATACTAGCAAAACAAACAGAAGCATGGTTAGTTCTGAACACATAACAAGCAATGTTCATTAAGTATATGCAGTTAAAGGTGTTATCCCCACTCCCATTCTTAACTGATATAGACACCATCATAAAAAAGTGGACATGAAACTAGTCAACTACTACTGTTCATGAACTTAATTTCCAAATCTTCAATCTGTTCCAGTAAATATTACTTAAATTAGTTATAATAATAATAATAATTCGAAAAGAAGCTACTATGACTCACCCAAAGTACGTACTTGATCTCCGAAGTCCGAATTATAACTAAATTTACCATAATAATAATAGTTATATATATACACACACACACACACACTTATATATTTTCTCATATTTTTTGTTTTTATTTCTTTTTATCCTTTTTTATTTAGGTTATTTTTTTCATTCTTAGTTTTACTATATTTTTTCAACTTTTTATCTCTATTATTTTTTTTCTTTTTTCTTTTTTGTGCTGGAGGTCTTTCGGGAAGCATCTCTCTACCTACGGGCTAGGGGTAGAGGTATGATTGTTTACATCTTACCTCCCTCATACCCCCTCAGGCGGGATTGGGCACTGCTCTTATTATTGTTGTGTTCAATCGGTTCCAATGCCAAACTCCAGAAAAAATTCAAAATCTCAAACTTTTGTGAACATAAAGTTCAGTCCAGTCCAATCAGAAGAATATGCTACCTCTGGTCAAAGACTAAACCAAATTTATACTTAACTAGGGGATGATAATCCACTAAACCTGAAAAATAGCAGCCACCTGATCCTACTATATTAAGCTCTTCCTCAAGCTACTTCTAAACTACATTATGCAACAAAATTTCACGCTAACATTAGCAGTTAATTGCTACATCATCCAACTAAAGAGAGCACAGTTTAAATCCTCCACGAAAGTCATGAGACAGAACACTGAAGCAATATGATTCAATTACCCTAATGAATTGCAGTCCATCGATCCTACTAAATTAACATTTTGCTCAAGCTATCTACAAACAAAATCACACAAGAATGACAAATTCAGTCAAGCATTTCATTACACAATTCAATGGATTAAGATGATGAAAAACACAAAGGTGCAAGTTATCTACAAACAAAATCGCACAACCAAATTCAGCTCAAGCTTTTCATCACACAATTCAATGAAGTAAAATAACGAAAAACACAAAGGTGCGAGCTAGCGACAAATAAAATCGCACAACAATGCCAATTCAGTTCAGGCATTTGATCGCACAATTCAATGGATTAAACTGATGAAAAAGACAAAGGTGCGAGAAATATATATACAGTTACAAGTATGTATGTTTCTGTGTTACCTTAGAGGTGCCGCGAGAGTGAGTCCAAGAGCCCCAAGCGGAAGAATAAGGTTCACCGATGTTGTACGGCAGGTCTTTGACGCCGGCAACAGATCCGGCGACGACATCTTTCAAGAATTTGAACATCCTTTCTCTCTCTCCTAACTTCCAGGTTCTCTAGATTACAGCGATCGATCGATCTGAGTACTGTGATTCTTGGAGAAGAGATCCGGGGGACGCGACAGGAGATGGAAATGGATTCCAACTCCAACCAGTTTTATAACTAAACGTGATTCTCGTATTTTTTAATATAAATCTAGGACGAGAAATAGTTTATATAATTTAATATTATAAAAAAGTTTTCTACAGTAAAATATTCGTTTTTTTTTAATTTTTCTTTTATTTGTATTAACTATTTGATTAATTTTAAAAATAAATTTTAAAAAACATTAGAATAAGAAAAAAAATTATATTTATGAAATAAATAGATAAAAGTTAATAAAATTTTAAAAATTATGTTGATGTGATGGATAATTGTGTTTGTGTGAGAGTGGGTGTTAGATTATGCGCATCCAACCAGCGGGTGTGGGTGCTGGTTGGTGCGTGGCCCCTTGGAACACCATTGCACACACCCCTCAACTTAGAGTGAGTCATGCAAATTGCTTCCAACTCACGCCCAAGTTTCCTT